>PVIJ01003392.1:36390-105958 GCA_004024925.1 Scalopus aquaticus
CCCCCCCCCCCCCCCCCCCCCCCCCCCCCCCCCCCCCCCCCCCCCCCCCCCCCCCCCCCCCCCCCCCCCCCCCCCCCCCCGCCTCTCCCAGGCCAGAATTCTCCCTGGGAGCCTCCCTACTCGCCCCTCTACAGCCTCAAAAACACTCCCACAGAGGCCCGGGCCCCCCGGCTCTCGGCGGCGGATCGTTTCAACGCAAAACCAAACCCGGTGACCCGAGTCCTCTGCCACAGAAAAGCCACAGGCCGGGTGAGGTCACTTCAGCGGGCGCTGGGCCCAACCCCGAGCCTGGGCCGAATGAGTCCCTTGCCCTCCCAGAGCCCAGAGGTGGGCCGTGCTGTGAGGCTGCGCGGGCAGGCCCCGGGGGAGGGAGCCTCGGGTCCTGCCCCCGCCTGCTGGGCCGCCGGCCTCCCGCTTCCCTGCCTCTCCCCGCGCTGCCTGTGCACCGTAGCAGTGTTTCCTTTCTCCCCACAGCCCTGCGGCTGGGCGGGGGCGCTTGGGGCATGGCCTCCTGGGCGGGGGCGAGGGAAGCCTGAGGCTTGGCTTCTGCCGCTGCCCCAACACTTCCTTTCCAAGTCTGCCCGTGTTCTCCTTCGCTAAAGGCAAACTAACTAGGGGACCAGAGCACACTCGACGTCGCGCTCGCCTTGGGATAAAGCTGCTCGGCACGGGCGGTGCCCCCCTCTCGGAGTGGGCGCTGCAGTCACCCAGCGGGGTCCGCCAGCACTGCAGCACGAGCGCCTGGGCGTGGGCAGGCTTCGCACCCTCCCAGCCTGCTCCCCTCCTGGAGGCGGCCCCCGCACAGCTAACTGAAAGGACAGCGAGGCGCCGGCTCCTTCCTACCAGGTCCCACTGGAACGTGGCACGCATCTCAGGCGTGTCCGCGGGGGCGAGGCGCTCTGAGGGCCCCCGGACCCTGCTCACAGGCCCCCCCACGGTTAACACGGCTGACGGGGGTGGGGGCGGGCGGCAGCGGGAGCTCCCTGCAGAGCGGGCCCCGGAGTCAGCGCTGGCGTGGGGAGACGGCCTTGCAGCCCAGCCAGCGAGGCGACTCGAGTGGCCTGGGGGACAGTGGGAACTCTGGGCCTTCAGGGTTTTTCCCGCAGCGTCACAAAGAAGCCGACGCAGACGCGAGGCCGGGAATCGGGCAGGCTGAGGGCAGGGGTCTGACCACAGGCCCTGCCGCAGGCCCAGCCCTCCCACAGAGCACCTGGGTCACTGCTGGCGCGGGGCCGGGGCAGGTCTGACCACCCCACACCAGCCTCTGGGTGGCGCAGACTGGCTCCCAAGCAAACATCAAATAAATAAGAGGCGCTGGGGGGAGGGGCAGAGCACCCAGAGGGCACAGGGCCTCCACAGGCCCACCCAGCCTTTCAGACAACACACATTCGCCACACAGAACTTTCTAGGAAGCTTCTCAGAACCACCAAAAGAATGTGAGGGTGCGCAAGCCGCTCTTTTTCTAGATCTGCTGCTCTAGCTGCTGGACTTCAGGCCCACAAAGCAGTGACAACGTCTCCACTGACGCTTCTGGGGGAAGATGGTCAGTGTCCACGTGACACCCCAGCAGAGGGACAAAGTGGACTTACCTGCAACGCCGACTGCCTGGCCGACCCAGCTGGCCGAGCCTCAGGAGAGGAGAGAATGGTGTGTCAGACGCACAGACGTGATTTGGCCTCGTACCGCACAGGTTCAGAGGCGGCGACCGCTGGGGCACAGGAGGCAGTAAAGGCAGCGAGGACGCAAGCCGCCCGCTTTGAACACACTGCTGGGGCATGGGGGCGGGCAGGGCGGGGGGGGGGTGCTGAGGCACCGCAATGCCAGATCCAAAACCGTTCCGCACCCGATCAGCTATCCGAAGGACCTCCGCCCCGCCCCGGGGACGGGGGCACGCCGAGACGTGTGCGCCTGTGCGCGGCGGCGTGACCGAGCTAACACTGAGCAACCATCACCCTTAGCTGTGTTCGTGCTGCGTCTCGTTGTAGTCCATGATACGGAGCTGCCCGGCACTGTCCGGGTGCGGGGGGGACGGGTGCAGAGGGGTCTTGGCTTCCGCACCCAAGTCTGCGCCCAGCTCTGTCTTTGGGGCCTCGGCGAGGTGGCTGACGGCCGCGCCGTCCTCGTCACACTGGCTCTCGCTCTTATTCCGGAACAGCTCGCGGGCCTTCATTCCCAGGAAGCTTTTGGAACTGGGGAGCGAGCCCACCGTCGCGGGGATGCTAGTCGAGGGCTCGGCCATGCTCGCTTCCCAGCGACTGCTGAGCGGGCCCACCCTCTGGCTGGGGGGCTTCTCCGGGGTCGAGAGCTCGCTACTGCTGCTGCTGCCCCGCGGGCCGCCGGGCCGGGGGGGCTTGGTCTCACCGTTGCGGCCAGGGGCCTCCTCGCTGTGCCCAAAGGTGGGCTCCAAGCAGCCGTCACGACAGCAGTCGAGCCTGTACGAACTGGGGCAGAGGGGCAAGGCTCAGCATCTGTCCGGGGCAACCCGCGCTCACGCGGGCCCCTGGCAGCACTCTGTCTCGTCCTGGAGGACACCACCGTGAGGCGAAGTCAGCCACAGCTGGGCTGAGAGCACGCGGAGCGGCCCGGGGCCCGGGGACAGGCCATGTGAGAGCACGGGTACACCGAGGAGGGACCGGCCAGGCAGGGCTCTGTGTGGGGGCACCGAGCGCTGCGTCACCTCCGCCCCAGTCCTGCTGTTCGCGCAGCCAACCACAAAGCCACCGGTGCCAGCGCCCTGCCTACCTCTCCTCCGCCACTTCGGCTGCTTCTGTTTTTTCGTCTTCAAGTTTTCTCAGGAGGCCATCTTTCTCCAACCTGCCGTATAAATCTAGGATCTCCAGCTCAAACATTTGCGTGATCTTCTTCTGCACCTCATACCTGCTCTCTGCAGCCTGCAGCTGGTCTCTGAAAGACACAGACACTCCAGAACACAGATGCCCCACTCAGAAGAGAACACACGACGGCAGACACCTCTCCCGACCAGGGTTACCTTGCCTGGACCTTGACATCCTCTAGGTACTTCTTCTGTTCCAGAAGGAGGTGGTCTTTCTTGGCCAGATGAGATTCCAGTTCCAAAATCCGCTTCTGGGAGGTGTCAAGCCTCTGGCTCTGCTGGAGGACGTGGCTTCTGTTTCTTTCTAGCTCTTTCCGATATGCGGCTTTCATCATTTCCACCTCCTACAGAAAGGGTTGGAGGAAGAAGCACTTCCGGAAGGCGAACCCGCCATTCCTGTGTGGGACACGCAGGGGAAGGCTCGGGAAGATGCTGCCGGGCCCCGCTGGGGGGCGCCCGCCAGCCCCATTTTCCGGAAAGGAGGCCGCGGTGAGTGTGAACCTGATAACCTTTTCCTTGAAATCTCCCCCGAAGGAAACCATTTGAAACATGAAAAGAAATAAAAGACACAAAAATCATCAGCGTATACTCACAAGAACAAAACCCAGGAACACCGTTAAATCTGAAATCAGGGAGTTGCTGGTTACGTTTTGCACTCACCAGTTTTTAAGAGAGATACATATCAGTACAAAACAGAATATGAACCGTGATTTCTATAATCAACTACGTAAACATCTATGTTCACCAAACGTCGCCTGAAAAATATGCCAGCTGTTCTAATCCCAGCGAGGCACCCCGGGCACGCGGTCTCCCAGCTTCCTCTGCCCCCAACCGTCGGCTGACGGGCGCAGAGCACTGCACAGGCGTGCAGGCAAGGTGGCTGCCACTCATGTGTGGACAAGGCCTGCCCGTCACACATCTGCCCAGCAGCGGACAGATGCGAATAGCTTAACACTTTGTGTGCCGGTGCCCTTTAAATTTACCAGCCCTTGGGGCCGGCCATTTTCTGTGCCACTGCATGAATGGTAGAGGCATTCAATGAAACACACACAACTCCTGAACTACTGGATATTAAAAAAAACTGTAATATCTCTCATGAAACACCTTACACTTTCACCAAAACAACGTGTAAAGCTTCTAGACTGAGTACGATCAAAGAAATAGCTCCTAATAGTTCCAAATAAATCCATCGTGGTGTGAAACACCGGACACTGGATGAACACGTATGAATACGTGAGCGGCCGCCTGATACTGGTGACAAAAACACGCACTAATATGTGAGCGGCCCACAAAGTGTTAAAGCCCAACACATCCCAGACCGAGCTGAGGCCAGCTCGTGTCACACGGATGGTGGAGGCAAGAAAAACCAAGAGGGCTGCCCTTATTTTTAAGGTCGTAAACCTCAGGGAGCAGGGAGATGAGCTTCCCCAAAGCGCCCCTGCCCTGATGACAAGTGAGCCCGCCAGGGCTGGAAGGTGGGGACTGGAGTCCAGCAGGCACCAGCGCCCACGGCCAGCCCAGCTGAGCTAAGCCCGACAGACCCCAGGCCAGGCGGGCACACCCGGCCCAGGCCAGCTCCCGGCAGAGATCCAGGCGCAGGGCAGGAGTGTCCTGTGCAGACCCTCAGACGCCGCCCCCTCCTTCCCACGTGCCTGAGCAAGCGGAAGCCCAGCCCCAGGGCCGGGCGCATCTGCCAGGCTCAAAGCCACGCCTGGGCTAGGAGAGGGCACGTGACACCACTGGCCAGTGAGGCGGGGCGGCCGGCGGAGGGTCTCTGGGAGAGCTGAGAACAGCAGGACCTCTCCATGGCGTCTGCCCACGACAGCTGTCACCGCCACATGCCGCATAACCACGAGTGCAGCTGGTCTGAGGACACGCGACAGGGCAGGTCAGCCGGGGCAGAAGGGGGCGAGAACCAGGCTCTTGCTGCCACCCCCAACCGTGGACTTATCCAGCGGGAACGCAGCTGCCCTGCATGTCTTGTCAAGAGAAACAGCAGCTCCTCACGCCAGCCAGCCTCGGGCCCTGGGGCCGCTTAAAGGGGGCCCCACCATCCTGCGGCATCACCCGCTGCCAGGAGCAGGAAGGTCCCCAAGAGGGCAGGTGTGTTCCAAAGGAACCGGGCCCTGGAGGCTGACCGGCCGGGCCTCTCGCCTCATGGGGGGTGGGAGGAACGCACCTGAGGACAGTTTTCACGGCTCTCTCTCTCACAGGTCTGTTCCCCTCTTTCCCTTTTCCCAAAGCTATCGCACTTCCAGGTGGAAGAGGGAACGCTCCCCTCGCCTCCCTCCTACAGAGAGCCCGGAGGCGAGCGCTGAGGGGCAAGACAGGAGCAGCTCCGTCGCGGAGACGGCAGCTCTGCTGTCTGGCCGGAGAGGCACTGCGCACGGGGCGGCCCTGCGAGCAAGCCAGCGCGGCAGCGGCGGGGCGCTGAGCACCCACCACCGAGTCAGTCCCACCCCAGCTCCCGCGCCGCCTCGCCTGAGCGCTGGCTCCGACACCCGCGGTGGGCGCCAGCAGGGCTGACCCAGCCTGGCCTTGCTGCGGGGACTGAGCCTTCACTCAATTCAACAGTGAGGAGGGAAAAAGCATACGCGCAGGGGGACAGGGACCCCGCCCCAGCAGACCCCAGGCCTAGCCGAGCAGAGCTGGGCCCCACCCCTACCCTCTCTCCTTGGAGGGGCGTGGGACGAGGAGGACACGCCTGCACCACCGGCGGGGAACTGGGTCCTCACGAAACACCTGACTTGACGTCAAAGCGGCGCGGCCAGGGAGGCGAACGCAGGGGAGGACAGAGGTGGGACGGGCCCGGCACGGCTGCGCTGGCACCGAGGACGTCACCCACAGGCTGCCCCGGCGCCCCCGGCCGGCCCGGCGGCCTACCTTCGCGGAGTCCGAGTGCCTGCTCTGCAGCTGCTCCAGGTACAGCTCGTTGACCTCCCCGAGAACCAGCAGCTGCCTGTTCAAGAACTCCATGTGCTGCTGGACCGACTCGCTGTTGGAGAGCTGGCGGGGCACACAAACCAGCGTGAGGCCCGCAGCACCGAGGCGGCAGCCAGCGCACACCGTCTGGAGCTGGGGCAGGACGAACGGGCCCCAGGGCCTCGGACGCACGCAAGAGGACTGGCCAGCAGGACGGCGTCCGCGACGACAGGCGGTGCCACACCCGCGGAGACACGCCGGAGGGCCCGTGCGAGCTGGCTCCCGGGCCTTGGAGGGCATGGACACGCGTCCCGTACCACGGCCACCAGTGTGGGGACATCGGGCTTGGGGGTAAAGCCCCTGGGAAAACCGCCAGCTCTGGAGTGGGCAGTTGGAGATGCAGTGAAGGCCGATGGCTCAGCATTCTGCGCAAGCTCGTCACAGCGACATGACCGAGGGACCGAGGAGCCCCCGGGGCAAGCACAGCCGGCCCCGCTGCCGCTTGGCCGTGGACACCTGGCCCAAGCAGCGCAGGTGTTTTGCGGTGTCCCGCCTGCCCTCTCGACACAGCAGCTTCCAGGAGGGCAGCCGAAGGCACCTCTGGACAGCGCCAAATGTCCCCTGTGGCTCCCAGCCCCAGAGCCCCTCCCTGCAGGGAGCCCTGAGGAAGACAGTAACCGCTCTGTGCTGTCTGGAAACCAGCGAGCGGTGTGCGCAGGGCAGGGAGCCCTCACCTTCTGAGAAACCTGGCTGAGCTGCAGCTCCGTGCGGCACACCTTGCTGTTGGCTTTCTTCAGCTCCAGGCGGAGCTCGGCAAGCATGTTCCTGCAGTCCTCCAGCTTGGTCTGCCAGGGACACGCGCTGGCGTTAGGAGGGCCCGGGGGCCGGCCCCGGCCTCAGACCAGGGCCCAGGAGGACGAGAAAGCAGAGGGCCTCAGCTGCCCTACTGTTCTTGGGCCAGCAAGATGAACTTGTTAGTTTTAAAAAGTTATGGCTGATGTCTGAGCTCCCAACCATTTCAAAAAAGGAGAGAAAGCCCTTACACCCCCAATTCCCAGCCAGCGCCAAAGAGCCACAGCTGGGGCCAGGCCGTGGGCAAAGGGCTGTGCACAGATTCGAAATATCTGAGGGAAACACAGCGCCACCTGCCGGTCCAGGGTGAACCACAAGCTGAGGGAGTTCAGTTTGGGTCTGGGCTGCTGCTGGTGCCAGGGGAGGGCGGGGAAGGCAGGGAAGGTGGGGAAGGTGGGCTTTGCCAACCTGGGCTTTGAGGTGGTTGCTATGATAAAAACCACCACGTGGAAAAGGGAATGAAAGTGCCAGTGCCTGGCCTGACGTCAAGGTCCGAAAGCCCGTGCAGGGGCGCACGGCTCACGCGCAGCACAGCTGGCTGCTCACGACGGCACTTCCAGATGCGAGCGCGCTGTCTGCGAGCAGCTACTAAGCTGTCAAGACAGAAACACTCGGGGCTGTCCAGACCTACGGGCGGGCAGCACTGGCGGTACCCGCTTGGCTCGCTTGGCACTGCTGAAGCGCGCAGGGGCGAGGGGGCTGGAGAACCTCTGCCTACACACAGGGGCCTGCCCTGGCACCACCGGCCACGACGTTGGAGAGAAGATTCCGGCTCGCTTCAAAGACACGGGCGCCCCCAAGGGCTAGGCCGGCCGCCCACCTGCAGCTCCTGGCTCTGGTTGTAGAACTCCTCCCGGTCGTGCTGCAGCTGGCGGATCTGGCCATGGAGCTGGGCGACCACCGTGTCCCGCTGCTCCTGCAGCTGGCCGTACCTGGCCTGCTCCTTCTGCAGACTGGCCTTCCATATCTGGATGTCCTTCTCCTGCAGCTTCAGCTGGTCTTTCTAGCAGAGACAGAGGCGCGCTGCTCAGCGGCCTTCCGGCACATGCAGCGAGCCTCTCGCATGGACAGCCGCACGCCCCGACGCTCCCGAGGGCCAGCTTTGGCAGCCAGCAAATTGACACGCTCAGGCCAGGCTGTTTTAAAGTCACGTTAGCAAACAGACATGCTGCTGCTGCCAAAAAAGCTTTCACCAGGCCGTGCTAAGCTCCACCCTCCAGAAAAGGGCACTGACGAGGCCCGGGACGGGGAACGCTGACCACCAGCCAAGCCGGGGGAGCTGCTGCGCACCGGCACTGCCAGCAGCCAACACAGTGAAAAGGAGCTGGCGTTGCTCGCACCATCCCCGCGCTGAGAGTGGGACAGAGGCGCCGACAGTCATCACCTTCCCAGGGAGGCGACCGCAGAGGCGGCCCCATCCCAGCCTGACAGGCTCTGCCACGCCCCCGGCCCCGCCACCAGAGAGCCAGCAGGGCGGTGTGCACGGGGAGCCAGTCTGGGCCCAGGGGCTGCGGGGGCGCAGAGACCTAGCCCCTCGGGACCCCGCCTCAGCGGCGACAGGTCCTGCCCCAGCAACACCAGCGGGCACAGGGAGGGCTGAGAGGCTGCCCCAGAGGCTGCTCTTTACCGACCACCTTGCGGAGCCGAAACAGACCCGAAGCCACGCGCCGGCGCCCACGCCCTGGGCTCACCATGGCGGCGTTGTGCTCCTCCAGCGCCGCGGCCTTGATCACCTTCCGGAGGAGCCGCCTGTTCCGCAGAGCGTGCTGCTGCCTCTTGAAACGCTCATAGAGCAGCTGGTTGTGCAGTAAGAACACCTGGTCCTTCAGGGTGCTGACCTCGTCGTAGGGGGGAGAGCCTGAGAGGAGAGCAGAGGGGGCGGCAGCGGCCTTTACACAGCGGCCAACCCACGCCCCCCGGGGCCTGTCAGCTGAAGACGTGCATTCTCTTAGGAGGATGCCGCTCTGAATGACCTCTCGTCACAGCCGGTCACAGAGGGGCGTGGGGAGTTGACCCAGCCCTCCTTAAAGCATGCGGTGTGGCGTGGGGTGGCTCTTCAGAGCTGACTCTGCTCTCCCAGACCTGGACCATAAACATGTACGTGTCTCTAGGTGCCTGTCCCTTCACGGCGTGCCCTGGGCCTCCCGGGTCACTGACTCCCCGGGGCCCCACTTCCGCAGCCCGCTCTATCACAGGCGTGTGGCGCCCTCGCCAAGGCCGGCGCTGGCTGCAGCACCGTGAGGCAGACGGGCACGAGCTCGCGCCAGGGCGGGGGGGAGGGGGGGCGCCTCCTCGCAGGCACTGCCTCCGAGGCCAGGAAAGGCACCGGCCCGGGGGGCCTGCGGGGGGGCCTGGCGCTAAAGCAACAACTTTACCTCCAAAGTGGGTCCAGTCCACAGACTTGCTGGGTAAAGACAACCTAGGAAGAAAGTTTTTGAGTAACAGAGTTATTGGCGTGACCGAGGAAAACTGATCCGGACTTCCAAGCGCACGGAGGCCAGCTCGCTTCCTCGGGGACACGCGTGGCGAGGCGGGAGGAAGTCGAGCTGGCCTGAGGAGCCGCCTCACGGGGGAGGGCTGGTGCCCGTGACGACCGGCCAGGCCCCACTCGAGCAGGCTGTGGCCACGAGCACACGCACACACGCCACGCGTGCCAAGGGCACGGATCACACACGCTGAGGCCCCTCCCTCGCCCGTCACATCCACACCCACAGAATTCTTCTCAAATCTCTCCATAGAAGTACGAGGGCAGCAGCCATTGAAGGAAACAAAAACAGGTAATTTGGCTACTTTGACTTCACCGAGTTTCACCCAGAAAGCCAGCTAAAATTTCACAACCGCCGGGGTGGGAGAGAGACACTCAGCGGTGGGGGAGGGGGGAGGGGAGGATAAGGGCACAAAATGGAAGAGAGGAGAATACAGGGGACCATGGAGATGGATCACGGGTGAATTGGTGGTGGGCTGCCCAAGGGGAATAGAAAATGTAAAAGACACAAATAACAATAAAAAAAAAAAAATGGGAAAAAAAAAAAAATATGAGAGAAGAAAAAAAAAAAAAAAAATTTCACAACCGCCGTCACAGCTGGCCGCAGGCCGCTGTACGGACAAGACCAGGACGGCCACCCGCAAGGCACGCGGCAATGGGCCTGCGGGCCGCCCCGGTACGGCTCCGGGAGGAGCGAAGGAGCGAGAGGGGCTTCATCCTGGGAAGCTGCGGCCCCGGGGCCGGGCGGAGACATGACCGCGCCGCAACGCGGCTGGCTCTGCTCCCTGACGGAGCCATGCCGCCAAGGGAGAAGAGGATCCGCGCGGCTGGAGAGGGAGACACTGGCAAACACCCCCGGCATTCGCGACACCACAACTTCCTGCCCAAGCTCCCGCACCAACGTGAGTGCGGCCAGGCATCCTCAGCGCGGGTGGCACCGAAGGGCCCCTCTGGCTGCACATCGGGCCTCTGCGTGGCCGGAGGGCTGAGGCCCGACCCTCGCCCTCCGCGTCTACGGCGCAGCGAGGGCGGCCGGGAAGCCGAGGCCCTTACTTGCTCAGCTCCTTGCTGTGGGCGTCGGCGCCCTGCTGTATCAGCCTATCCAGCACTTCCGCCGGGGAGGGGCAGGGTGTGCAGTCGTCCTCAGCGTTCCCTTTTGCTTTCTTTAAGAGTTCCTCTGTCTTCTTGCTGACAAAATGATGGGCAGTCTTTGGCAAGGCCACCTCAAAAAGATGATCGTAGGGGGGAGGCTGCCCACTACCAAACCCCACTCCCCTCTGAGGCGGAATTTTACAAGGGCTGGGAGTGAGGATGCTGGTCTCCAGGGCAGGCTGGCGCTCCCTGCTGCCCGCCGGGCTCTCGTCGGCGCTGCCACAGGGCAGGTCGATGGGGGTAAAGGCTTGCTTTGGTGTGTCGGGCCCAGGCTTGTCCAGGGAGGAGGTTAAAGGCTCGGGGTTCACACTGGCGCTGGGGGCGCTGGAGGCTGAGTGGGTCTTCCGCGGACAGCCCGGGACACTGTCTCGGTAGAAGGGAGAGTCAAAGCCCCCTCGCGGAACCAGGGGCTCGGCGTCGGCTGTCGTAATCTCAGAAAGTTCTTTCGATATCGCCGCTGCAAAAAAGGAGGGGAGACCAGAGGTGCCCCAGCGAATAAGCCCACTGTGGGGGTGGCAAGAGCCACAGTCCACCCAGAGGGACCAGAACAGAGCGGCCCCCTTCCCCTGGCGCGGGACCACAACAGAGAAACTCCCGTCTTCCCCAGGGAGGAAAAGCCCGCCGGCCTGGGGCGTGGCCCGGAGCCCGGCTCACAGCGGCAGGAGGCCTTAGCGTCCGGCAGCCCGGAGCCCGCGTTTACCTTCTTCTTTGTCCTTTTCGACGCTATCTTCTTCAGAGGCCAGGCCACCCAGGAACTCTGGAAGGTCGCTCAGTGGCACGGAGCCTTTGCCACCAGAGAGCTCTTCTAGAGGCAAAGAGAGAAGGCGCTTGCAGGGGCGCGTCCCGCTTCCGCCGTCTAGCCACGTCTGGAAGGGTCCTCCCCACCGGCGAGAGGCTGGACGTGCCCGCCCCTGGGTGGCCGCAGAGAGCCGCGGCATCCGAGACAGGCTGAGGCGAGGCACTGAAACGCGCTCCCGCAACCTCTGCTCTTCAGGTCTCGGACAGCAGACGCCACCGGTCTGACAGCGAAACGCAGGTCACTGCCCTGCACCCGCCTAAAATCCCTTTATATGGTGCTGGGTTGGCTGAGAATGGATGACACATCGTTTTCTCTCGGTTTCCAGACCCCGGGTTTCCACTGAGCTTTGCTCCGTGCACAGGGCCTCGCGTCCCCCCCACTTTACCTAATGGCCGGTCATTCGGAAGGTGGGGCTGTCTGTGGAGATAGGGCCTCGCAGCATCTGTCTTCTCTTCCTGAAAGACAGCACCGGTCACACCATGAGGGGCACGCTGGACGTGTCCCGCGACACGCGAGCCAGCCTGACCCGGAACGGCAGCACGCCACGACAGAGCGCGAAGGTCAGGCCGGTGATGTCGAACCGCTGGGTCTCAAGACACCTCTATATTCTCAAATATCATGGAGCACTTCCCGCGTCTTTATGATACGGAAGTATGTCGACTGGCAGTTACGGTATTAGAAATTAAAATAGAAACTCAGAATACTAATTTGCTTAAAGATAACAAACTCATTACATGTAAACCCAAATAACAGCTGTTTCCCAAAACAAAAATAAATTCAGGGAAAAGCCTGGCCTTGTTCTACATGTTGCCGCTCCCCGTGGCCTCCGCTTAGTGGCCGGCCTGCCTGCGCCCGCCCTGCCGCCCTTCCGCTAACACACGCCAGGAACTCCCGGCCCCGGAGCACTGGCTGTGAAAGTAGACCCAAGTCGGCGCCCTTCCAAGGCCGCAGAGCGCCATCGGTGACTGCCCAGACAGGACGGGGGGTCACCTCGTAAAGGGCGGGCACCGTGCGGCCCGGGAAGCCGCGGCAATCCTCGCCCCCCGAGTCAGGAGCTGGGCCTCCCCCTCCCCGGGCGCCCTCAGCTGCACGCAGCGCCGTGGCCGCCCCGTGAGCGCTGGCTGGTGCTCGAGTTGTGGGGCAATCAGATGTCGAAACACTTCACCACAGAAGAGGAACACTCAAAACGTTAACCCAGCTTCCCCGGTCCTCGGGGCTCAACGCGAAGGCCCTGGGGACGCCGCCCGCTCTGAGGCGGACGCCGGCGGGGTCCCGCTGCCCAGAGGGGCGCTGTCCCTGGTGACCGGCACCATCAGCCGCGACCTGGAAGCACTCGACCGGCTGAGCAGCGGCGCGGGCTAAGTCCTCAAGCCCAAATGCCCCTGGTCTGACGGGTACTCCCTGCACAGACCGATGCTCCCGGGAGAAGCGTGCCGAGCGCTCTCGTGCCACCGTGGGCGCCGGTGCAAGCGCTCTGCGTGTGTCCCGACGCAGAGGACACAAAATAACATGCGTATTTTTACTGTGGGTTTGTTCTCCCTTCCTCCCCTCCTCCAGCTGCGAGAACACAACCCGGAGGAAGACCGCAGTGCTGACCAGGCGCCTGCCGACTCGTGCCAAGGGGCCAGCCGTTTACTCACAGAAGTGCCGACGCCAAGGCGGTAGGGAGAGCAAACTGTGGGCTTACCACAGGGGGGTTCGCCCCCGGGGAGCCCCCGAGCCAGTTTCGGGGTTGCAGGAGCCAAGCGCACGCGCTGGGAGCCGCTGGCTGGTCTACTATCAATTGCTGGGATTCAGAATCCTCACATCTCGGGCGAGAAGACGGCCGGCTGACAGTCGTCCCCGTGGGGCGGGGCAGCGTGCGAACCTACCTTCCCGGGGGCCTGCGGGAGCGCAACGTGCACGCAGTCCTCAGAATGGCAGGGCGGGGCTGGCGGAGGAGAGGTTGCCGGGGTGCCCAGGGGGGTTCCTTTTCCGCCTGCCCAGAGAGGCGGACAGAAAACACACACTGGCTCAGCCTCGTGAAAACCCGTCCTCTTTTTCCCAGCTTATCACGGCAAAGCAAGCTGCTAGAGTTAAACTCCTGGGAACCCAGATGAGCTGGGTGTCTCTGTTCTGCTGAAGCCCACCTTACGTGCTCGGAAGGCCGCCGAGGCCCGCATTCCCTGTCAAAAGCATGCTGGCTACTGCCCTGCCCCAGCTCACGGCTCGGCCTGAGAGCCGGCTCCTCGCCAGGAGGGCAGGCCAGGCCCGAGCCAGCCACCCGCGCGCAGCCTGAGACGTACGTACGTACCGGCTGTGCCAAAGACTTTGCTGTACGGCTGGGGCTGATCTGGCGGGACATTTCCGGGAGAAGTGGGAGGGGTGGTCATACCACAAATGGCAGACGGGCTCCAAAGAGTGGCCTGGAAGTGAACAAGGCACATCAGCAACGAGGAAGGAGCACCGCCGCCCAGGGTCAGGCCTGGGACGTGAGCCCCTTTAAAATCACACCTTTTCTACCAGAAACAGCACACAGCACGGCCCACCACGAGACGCCTGCACGCATGAGGCTGGGCCCCACGGGAAGCCCAAGAGGCGAGGGGCACTTCCTCTGCAGACACTTTCCCTTGAAGTGGCTCCTGAGCCGAGCAGTGAAGTTCCCCCAGCACCTGCCACCTCCTGACCCCCCGGGTGCCCCCCCAGCCGCAGAGCGGAGCGCAGACACGGCCGGACACCTACTTGTGGCGGCTCAGTTAACAGCCGTGTCGAGGGGGAGCTCAGAGTCTGAGGTAGCTGCCCTGGCGTGTTTAACGTCAGCCGAGGAGTGGAGTAAGGGGTAGAAGCAGCACTCCCTAGAGTGAGGGCGAGAACAGAGGTGAGCGTGCGCTTTCAGCCTGCCCTGATCAAGGCCAGGGCCCGAGACCAACAGAAACAGCCAGTCCTCTAGATGCGCAGCCTCTGAGCGGATGCCTGGCCGCACAGGGTCAAAGCAACATTGAGAAGGGAGGATCTTTAACACTTTTTGCTCCGCTCACGTATTCACGTGTTCATCTAGTCTCCGGTTTTTCAAGCCACGGGGGATTTATTTGGAACTATTAGGAGCTATTTCTTTGATCGTACTCAGTCTAGAAGCTTTAATCTCTATGCACTTAAAATTTCATTAAAATATATCCAGTAGTTCAGGAGCTGTGTGTGTTTTACTGAATGCTTATACCATTCATGCGGTGGCACAGAAAATAGCTGGCACAAGAAGTGTTAAGCCTGCTTTGGAGATACAGCTCAGGAAGTCGGTTCTAAGCTAAGCTTCAGGGTGACCCAGATGAGCACACCGCGGTGACGCTGCCAGGACTGCCGCAGAAGCCTGGGCCGTCTCAGCCCCGCTCTGAACTGTGCTCAGCGCACAATGCATCAGCGGCCCCACGTGTCTGGGACCAGAACCGCGTCTTCAAGAGCAAAGCCTCGGAGCCAGACACTTGACGCCTTTCCCCTCGCTCGTGGCTGCAGACACGCCCAAGGCTGCTGGCAATCTCTCGGGCAGCCGACCGAGGACATGACTTTAAGTTAAACTTGAGGGAGGAATTAATCATGAGACATGGGGGCAAGTTCAAATTTTAAACATCTGGAAACTAGCGCCTAGGAGCTGAGCTAAGTCTTAATCGAGGGAAAGAGAATAACATCGATAAAAATCAACAAGGCTTTCCAGAGACAAAGCCACAAAGCAGACAGCAGCAAAGTCACTTTTTACCACAGCTATGCAGGGTGTCGGCAGAGGGGCTGGCGGCGACGTCGGCACAACGATGAGGGAAGCGGGCTGAGGGCTGGAGAGACACGGAGTAGCCCTCCTCACACGAGGCCTCCGTGGGGTCCAGCGAGACCTTGGCACACTCGACCACAACGTCGTGCGTCTCTAGCCTCCTCCACCTGCCGGGGCAAAGAGGGTCAAGACTGCTGGCCAGCGCCCACACCACCCCAGATCGGGTCCTCAGGGGAGCGGGCTCAGGGGCAGCCGCAGCCCCGTGACTAGCAAGGCGCAGGCGGCAGCCCAAGTATCACTCAGTCGAAGAACCAGCATTCCTCTGACACACCGCTGCCCTCCTGATAGGAAACAGCCGCATCAAGTTACCCCAGAAACCGATCTGAAACGAAAATGTCATCAACAAAAGATGAGGCATGGCCTCAAACGAGAACACACGCCTTGCCAGGCAGCCTCAGGGGGCGCTCTCCTTGGGAGCAAGGAGAGTCGCAGAGCAGGGAGGCCGGGGAGCTGCCTGACGGGATCCACCTCTAGGCCAGAAAACGGCTCGGAGAGACGCAAACCCAGAGGAAGCAGAGTATCGGAGGCCCTGTCTGGGGCGCCCCCGCGCCCTGCCACGCCACTTCCGAGAATCCGGCCTATGGCTCCAGTCAGCCAAGCCAGCCCCGCACAGCCTGGACCAGCAAGGAGGGCAGCAGCGGAGCCTCAGGGCGGCCAGAGGCAAGGGCTGTGGGGGAGAACTCAGCGACACTGCGCCGAAGAGCAGCTGTCCAGAGTGGGGGGCGGGGACAGGCCAGGAAAGGCACGAACAGACTTTGTGGGCCAACGAAATGCTCTCCGTCAAGGCTGCAACTTTTGTCAAGACGTGACGAAATCGTGAATTTTATCGCATGTAAGTCATACTCACTAAAGTTATTGTAAAAATCAAGCGTTTGAAGGCGAGAGGGCACGAAACACTCAGGGGATACTCTTACGTGAGCGCCACACACAAATCTGCTTCCAGACACTCCCAAGCCAGCAGCCCCAAGGCCATCTGCAGGGCGGACGCCTGCTCAGTGTGGGCCGCTTCGGACCGCCTGACCCTGCTGGGCTCTCACCCTCCCAGCCCGCCCAGAGGGCATGGGAAACAGCTGGCAGCACCGAGGCTTTCCACAGGGATCGGGAGCCTAAGGCCCACCCCAGATCTAGAATGTTCATCGTTAATCTCACATGCCAAAAACGTGACACCAAACACACGATGAAAGAGGTCAGGGTGTGGGGGGTCTATGAGGCGCTCCCCTAAGGGCAAAGCTGCCCCTGAGGTGCAAAGACAGGCCCGAGAGCCCATGTACGGGTCTTGCCTCGTCTCGCGTGATGGGGGGGCCTCAGTGAGAGCGTGTCAGGATGCATGTGCACACACAAGCGGACTGCTTCCAGAGGAGAACAAGCACCGCGGTAAAGCAGTAATGCATTTCAGTGACTTATTTTAATTAAAATAACATGCACTTACAGTATTTCCTCGATTCTTAAAGGCACTTTTCATAAATTAATAATAACTAAAATTATTTGGCATTTTTTTCTTTCTCAGACACATACATCCTGTATTTAATGGCATCTGAGAGGAAATAAAACACACTTTAAAAAGTTAACACAGTGTTTAAAGCTGCCTCCATGCCTGTCCCCTGCAGCCCCTCCGCCAGCTGTTTCCCGTTCAATGAGCTAAACCAGCCCCTGCCCTCATATTTTTTAAAGACCGTGCCTTTCAATTTCTCGGTTTATGAATTTTAGACGTCATCAGTTAACTTCCTGCTGCAGTTGGGGAGGATCTGGGTTTTGTCCATCCATCCTTCCCCTCTTCCCCAGTGTTCTCAAGTATATCACTGTATCATTTCTTTTTAAAGACAACTTTCGACAATTAATTATCACGACTAGAAGTACTAGTCCTGACTGATCCGAAGAGTATACATGGCGGGAGGTTCAGTTTATGTGTGTGTATGTTTAATTTAGCTTGTCCTGGAGTTCGGGTTTTTCTATCTCAGTTACTCAGTCTTCTGTGTATCTAATAATTCTTCTCGGACTTTTTCCAGCAGCTTTGAAAGAACACCTAATATACAATGTTCCATGCAGAAAGGCCCACAGTCTGATGGGTCCACCTCCTCTCACTAAAGAGCCCCTCTGGAGCCCCTCCTCTCCCCATCAGTCTGGACTAACTCTTCTCAGCACTGCACCCCAGGACTCCCTAATCACGACCCTATCAGTGCCCCCTCCATTTCCTGAACTCTTGTCTCTGCTTCTCCTCAATGTGACTCTGCTTTTGGTGGACCATGTGCGGAGTATGTGCTCTGCGGAAGGCTGAAGAGCGTCTGTGGGAAGTAAATTTAAGTCCTTGCAAGTCTAAAAATGTCTTATATTTGCAGGCAATTTGGTTGGGTATAGGATTCCGAGTTGAAAACCCTTTTCTCTCAGTTATGAAGGTGTTCCAGAAACTGACACCATTCTGATTTCTGACCTTATGTTTGACTCACACCCAGGCGAGGCAGAAGACCTGGGGTTCTACAGGGCAACGATCTGCACACCGCACCCTGAGCCACCTGCTCATGAGCTGCTCTCCGTCTGAGGGGAAGACATCTTAGACCCACGCCAAGTACGCATGCCCTTGAGCAGGACACCAGGGTTCCCCAGCAAGACCTCAAAAGGGGCGTGTCGCAGGTCATTTTCTACCTCTCAAGAGATTCTGTACAACTCTGTACCACGAGCTTAGCTTCTATACCTTCGAGGGTCCAGTTCGTGGTCCTTGGATCCAGTCACTAATTCCGGATGAATTCGCACGTGCTCCATCATTGGCTGGAAGAGTTCGGGTTGACAAATTATAAAAGGCTTCATTTCCGTACTGTCTCCACACCATGAATGTTATTTGATAATAAAAAGAATGAACTACTGTCACAGGCCACAACGTGAATGAATCTTGAAACATTATGTTACATGCAAGACACCAACCCAAAAACCACATACTACATGGCTCACGTCTGTGACATGTTCGGGAATGGCAAATCTAAAGGCAGAATGCAGATCAGAGCTCGCCTAGAGCTGGGGGGCAGGGCGACCTGGGAGCGAGACTGGATTTCTTTCAAAAATTTCCTAACTACCACTTCATACAAAGGCTATAAATGCAGCCTGTCCTCTAGCATGCTAAGTATCAGACGAGCAGTTTTCACTTACCTTGACCACTTCTTCAAAAGTCTCCAAGTTTTCCTTCATACTATAGTGAGAACGCAGAAAGGAGACAAAGTTGCAAGGGTACATTCCATAGAGGCGGTGGAAGAGAGCATAAACACTGGCGTGGAGATGGACAAGGCAGATCTCTGTCACATGGCCTGAAAAGGGAGGCGTGGAGAAGGGACTTAGCTGGGCACGGACTGACGCGTGCGAGCAGACGTGGACAGCCAGGCTGACGGCGTGCATGTGTGCGCCCCGCTGGCCCCAGAAATAGTGGGAGCAGCTTCTAAGACACAAGTCCCCACCTAGACAAGGTGAAAAAGCCACCAGTGGCCCGCACGGCCTCGGATACAGCCAGTCTACTCACGCGGCCTGCGCGGGCTCTTGCTGAGCAAACCTCTCCCACCCTCCCTCAAGGGCCTCAACGTTCTCAGCGCGATAATGCACCTTTAAAGGACAGCCACTGTCCCCCACGTCGGTGGTTAGACTCCCTGTGGCCCTGACCAGAGCGCGCTTCTAGAGAACAGCAGTGCCTTTGCTCACTGCGCCCTGAGCGCCTGCCCTGTGTACAGCGCTTAACGGCCCGGTGCGAAGGCCCGTGGAGCGCGCGCTCGCCCACCTGAGTGTCAGCGTCCAGGCTGAGCTATGCAAGTTTGCAACTAAGGAATGAAAGAACTTCAGAGTTAACTTCAAAAGCTGGGCGTGAATAGAAACTGCAGTTCATCTAAGCTTACCCTAGGGAGCCCCCAAATCCAATCCACCCTCTTGGAGAGAGCGCTCCTTTCTCCCCGGAAGAGCCTAGGTCATGAGCCAGCATCACACGGATGGACCCGGCCTGCCCACAGGGCTGACCCGTCTCACCCTCTCAACACGGACCTCTCGTGCTGGACCGCCACGAGCTCTGAGGCTCACATGCTTACCATTTTGGAATCACTTGACACAGCTGCGCTACCTGGATGTGGGAACCCCCAGCGCTGGGCCAGGTGCGCCAGGACACGCGGCACCCCCGCCCCTGTCTACAGACGTGAGCAGGCCCTGGGAACCAGAAAGCTCTGTTCTGTCCACAGACCAGAAGAGAAGGACAACAACGGCCACCAGCTCAGTCCTGCATCGCTGCCACCCAGGCGGAGCCGCTGTCACCGCTCACGGGTCGGGCAGCTTCACCATCACTCGGTTTCTCTGACAGCTAATTCTTTCAAGTCACAGGCTAAAACAGTCATGCTTCTTACACGTGTGCCCCGTGGCCACCCGGGTGTCTCCTCACCTGGCTAGTGACAGTCTCCTATTTCAGCAATAAAGTCCTACCCGCCCTTCCCTTCCAGCTCTGAGGCCAATGCTGACCAATGCTGACCGCGCTCACGGGCAGGGTGTGGCAGGCAGAGAAGAGGGTCTTCACCTGGTTTCTTCAGGCACCACGACGAAAGACGGCCAAAGATCTCAAAGAAGTCGTGAAGGTGCTGTTTCCCCGACTGTGGGATCATCGGCAGCAAGGTTATCAACACCAAGACGCCTGTGGTGAGGACCATGACGTCGGTGTCCGTCTGCAGAAGGAAAGGTGGGGCGTGGCGTTAGGGCCCAAATTCTGAGGGCACCGCAGACCAGAGGTCCACCCCTGGACTCCCTTCCCGCTCCCACGGGTTCTGCAGGGACAACACAGAGACGGACTCAGGAGAGCGCTGAGAACCGGTCTGCAAGGCTGCTGTGCAAACTGCTTTGGGAGATGAGTCTCAACTTGGCTCGGAACCCCCAAGGGCCAGGGTCCCAGGAGCTTATTTACAGCATGTGGTGGGAAGCAAAGACGCTATTTAACAGAACAAAGGACCTGCTCTGTTTTGTTCGTTCAACCAACTCCTAAAATATTTACGTTCTGTAGATTAAAAAAAAACACACACATGGGCCTCCCTGGTGGCACTGGGGTTGAGTCTCAGCCTATGAAGCTATCAGCAGCCACTGAAGCACCAGTTTGATCCCTGGACAGGGAGCTTCCCACATGGTGCAGCGACCTCTCCTGTCTCACCTGCTGCTCCCCTCAGCAATGTACTTCAATGGATCTGGCTGTTCTGCTCCCCACTCTCTCTGGTGAATCCTCTCACCCCGACCCCATACCTCTGGCCTGCACCCCAGCTCTTATATGCATAAATAAATAAATAAATCTTTAAAAAAAAACACTACTATTGACAAGTAAGTCACCATCTTTTAAAGGACTACAGAAGTATTATTTAAAAGGAAATCAAAGTAGCATAAAAAACATACTCAGTGGCTCATCTTCGCAGCAGCAGGATTTAGAGACCAGCAAATAAAAGATGGTGACCTCTGACCATGTCCGTAGTTTAAATATCAAGTCACATGACTTCAGGCTAATTGAAGATACTTAATACCCAATGGATAATGAAGCAACTCAGGCTGCTTCACCAGACCCATAATTAAATCATGAGTGTGTGCCAGATTTCAGAAACAAGATATTAAGCAAAAGACTATCATGTCCACTAAGACTGTCATCAATACTATTTAAAAAACAGAATCTGTGAGTCTGGAGATTAAGTTTCAAACATATTTAATTTTGCATCAAGCAACACACCTTCCATCATGGCGGCTGTCCAGTCAGAGCAGCATAAGCTCTGGCGGGAGAGCCAGGAGCAGAGGACAGGCCCAGCAGAAGGGCCCAGCCCAGACTTCTGTGTCATGACACTCAGACCGGAGGCTTGGGTGAGAGTCCACGGTCATTTTCCAGGCTTGCCCTTCTGGAAAAGTGAGTGTTTTGCAATCTGAGCTACACGGTGTACCTCTAAATTGGATTATATCCTAATCAATCTATCTGCTTTAAAAGGAAATTAAGTTTTAAAAATTGCTCCTACTTGTTCTTAACATTAAACAGCTATTTTTACGACAGCAGACCAAGGTGACTCCTTGGGACCCGCCTCTGGGGACAACCAGTCACCCAGCTGGCAGAGACAAAAGTCAAATTTCACGGTGCTGCCTCAGGTGGATCCAAAGGTACTGTCACCCTGGAGCAAACACCACCAGAGACTTTCTGTCTCCGCAGGGCACAGGCAGTTAATATTAACCACGTTTTCATACTTTATAGACAGGAAACAAGCCCAGGAGCCAAAACAGATTAAGCAAACAGGCCCGGGACTTCAGCACGCTGCTGTCCAGCTACAGCCATGGAGCTGTGGGCAGGCGTGGACCCCGGTGTGGAAAACAGGCCCGAAGCTAGAGCAACACAGCAGAACACAACACGGCAGGTCCGATGTCAACAAAACCCCAATTTCTGCTGCACCCAGAACACCTGAAAGAGCCTCTGGCCATTCTCCTGTTAGCTAGAAGGAGAATTGAGAGACGAGGGTTCCCCAAAGAGACACCAGCGCCTGTCACTGAAGCAAGAGCAGACGCCGACACCATCGAGGAGGGCGAGGAGAAGCTGGCATTGCCCAATCCGGCCGTCCTCGCTCGGACAGGACGCCCAACAGTCAGCGCCATGCCCGCGAACTCACTGGGACCTGCCAGGGGCCACAGCACAGCTGAGGAAAGCCAAATGCCTGGAAGTCTTTGGCCTCTCAGGTAAAATGCAGCTTGCTGGACTTCAGCTGGCGTTCAGAAACCACACTCAGGGCCCCTGGGTCCCAAGCCCTCTGGACGCCATACCTTGAGACACTTGAGCAGAGAAGGCAGGAGAGGCGCCTGGGAGAGCTTGTGCTTCCACGGCGGCTGCAGCCGCACCACGTGGCCCAGCAGAAACAGGGTGTACAGGCGGAGTTGGGGTTTGCCCACGTACTCGTTCATCTTGTCCAGGAGGTGCTAGACACGAAGAGAACAGAGAGATCGTCTCAACAGTCAGAGGGCTGGGAGTCGGGCACTAGGGAAATCCTCGCAAGTGTGTTGACACAAATAAAGGCAGGAGCCACGGCCTCCAGGCCCTCAACCCTTCTGACAGGACACCAAGGTCAAGCAGGTAAAGAGATCACGTTCAAGATGTTCTTAAAACCTCGACAGGGCCTCCCTGGTGGCACAACGGGTTAAGTGCAGTGCTGTGGAGCTGTCGGCAGCTGCGGTATGAGTTCGATGCCCGGCCAGGGAGATTCCCACACGGCACGGCAGACCTCTCCTGCCTCGCCCGCTGCTCCCCTCAGCAGTGTAATTCAGTCCATCTGTCTGTTCTGCTCCCGGCTCTGTCTCTAGTGAACCCTCTCCCCTCCCCACACCTGTGGCCTGCACCCCAGCTTGTATGCAAAAATAAAAAATAAATCTTTTAAAACCTCAATAGCTGCATTTGGCTGGAGAGAAGGCAGTTTGCGTTGCTGAAAAAAAGGATCCCCGCAAGACAGGTCTGCAGAGGGAGAAGACCCTCCTCAGACGCCCTCTTTTTAAAGTACACACAGGCCACTTTTTATAGCAACCACTGGACCCAGCCTGTGGTGACAGCTGAAGCCGTGAGGTGCTGGAAGCAGTTACTTCTTGCCAAGGTAGCCCAGCGCCATGGCTGGTTCCCAAATCTCAATCAGGCAGGAGAGGTGAAGCTGCAGCTGGGGGAGACGAGCTGGAAAAGGCAGGCGATGTAGGGCCCTCGATCTGAGTGACCTCGCTGGCACAGAGGACTCAAACTTACCCAAGTCTGCAGCGACAACGTGCCGTTAGCCACTTAAGCCAGCAAGAATGAGAGCAAAAACAGAACACAGAGGCACCCGAGCGGGGGTGTCAGGAGCGGGGCCCTGCAGTGAGCCCCTCCAGCGCCTGCGCAGACGGACTGACTGGAAGCCAGAGCGCCCTCTTCAAGCCTGGGTTTAAAGACGGGGCCCTCGGGTCAGCGTCGGGCGCACACCGACAGCACCGGAACTGTGCACAAGCCACCAGTAAGACCTTCACAAGCCTGTTTCGGGGTCAGCTTGCCCGGAGACTCGGTGCCGCCTGCGGCGGGGCGCAGTGGAGGAGCGCCCGGCCGCCGCGCAGCACATGCGGGGGGCTGCCCCGGCAGTACCTTGTCATGCGGCTCCTGCAAGGTGGTCAGGATGTGCAGCGCCGGCTGAGACCTGGTGTCAATATAATAATCCACCAAGGCGTTGACGAGCATCGGGCCACGGTCTGAACAAAGAGAAAGCAAAGCGGTAACAGCAACTCCCCTTGACAGTCGAACTTGACCTCCAAGAGCCGCCTGCCACAAATGCCAAACTTCACTTTGACGTGCTGCCCAAATCCCCCCGCAGCACTGTTTCTGCCTCCTGACAGTAGTTTAGGCTTAGCAGGCCAAGTCCAAGTTTAGTTTATGAGATGCTAGCGTCGAATTTTTATTGCTGTTTTAATTACTCACGCCTGCCATTGAAGATTCGGAGAGGCTCAAGCACTCAGCACACAGATGGAAGAGCCCTCCCCACAGGGCGCAGCAGGGCTCACACACGCAGCCCCCACGGCCACGCAGGCAGTGTGGGGTGCGTCTCCCGCTTCACAGGGGGTTGCACATGCCTCCAGGTCAGTGCCTAACCCCTACCCCCTGCATTGACCCCCAGTGCGCCCCGCATGGCTCTGCACCGCTAACTTCATCAGTTACCCAGGGAAGGATCTTTCTTGGCTTTTCTCCAATTTTTCAATGTATTTCATTCAAAGCTACCATGAGATTCGGATTCTTGTAATAGGCCAAATGGACCATATTTTTAAACTAATGATACCCCAAAAAGGTTGCCAACCAATGATAGGCTAACAGTGCCCCTTCACAGGATCGAGACTTAGTTTTCGCCAACCTGGTGAGCAAAAGAGGGTACTGTTTAAATTTGTATTTCTCTAGCTAAGCGAGGATAAGCATTTTAAAAACTGCGTATGGGACTTACAGATCAAGGGTAATATCTGGGATTTTCTTTAAAATATCGGTTGGGGGGAGGCTAAGGAGGTGCAATGAAGCAAGAGTGGTAGAAACTACGAAGTTGGGTTAGTGGGGTTCACGACGTGACCCCTGCTTCAGAGCGTGTGTTTGAGTACCTGAGCCGTTTACCCAGAGGAGCCAACACTGACACGAAACGCGCGCCCAGTCCACACTCACAGTGCGCGCAGGCAGCACAGGGCAGCCGAGAGGCCCGGGCAGGCCCTGGGCAGAGGACGGGGCAGCTCCTCACGGGAGCACTGCTCAGCTATCAGAAACGGCGCGGTCGTGCCTTTTGGAACAAAACGGATGGACCTCGAGGTGCCGCTGCTGAGTGACGTGAGCCAGAAAGTGGGAGACAGTTTCCAGATGGTTTCACTCATGTGGCAAGTAAACAGCCGTAAAAAGCAAATCAGCAGAGCACAGCAAAAGGCATTCTTGGACTCCGAAAAATATTCTTGTGACCAGAGGAGATGGGGGACAACGAGGGGGCAGGGGAAGGGGGGGGGACGCAGCTCTGGAGGGCCAGTGGTGGCACTCACGCAGTCAGACTTCCAAAGTTACAGTTAGACTTCCAAAATTACAGTTATGTAAGTGACTGACCCCCCCCCCAAAATAATTAAAAATACATAAATTAGCATGTAAGCAAACAAAAAGGAAAGCATAAGAAAGCGAACCCAGCAGCGCATGCTGTTACGGCGGTTTTAAAGGTTCCCTTCGGAAGGCGGAAACCAAAACGGACCCCAGGACGGGGCGTCACTCCCCAGCAGCCAGTGAGCAGGCTGGCGGGAGGAGAGGCCTACCGGAAGAGAGGTTCTCCTTGAAGACGGCCGTCACGTCGTCACGCACACTCAGCACCGGGGAATCCAGCATGGAGAGGAGCTCCCCGATATTGGCTTGCTGGGCCATTCTCTCAGCCACGTGCCCCGCCGGGTCCAGAATGAGCATCAGAGGCTCCGTGGGCTCTTCATCGGGGCCGCTGCCACGCTGGGGAGAGAGGCGCACACGGCGTGACCGACCACATCCCGTCCCCCAGAACTGCCGCAGACAAACTTAAATCTGCACAGATCCGCCTGCCCGAAGCCCCAAGCCCTGGCCGTGACAGGAAGCCAGCACGTGGCTGGCCGTGGGAGGGTGACAGACAGCTCTGCCACGTCACATGGTCCCCAGGACGCAGGTGCCCAGCCCCCAGACCAGCGGCCGCACACGGCCCCCGCAGTCACGTCCAGGGCTGACTCCTGCTCCGCCTGGGGCAGTCACAGCTCTCAGGCTCTCACGCGTATTAAAGCACCTGGGACCTTGTTAGAAATGCAACTTCCTGCCCGTTTCAGAACTGAGTTTTATGCTCAAGAACCTGCATTTTAAAAAGCACCCCAGGTCATTTTCACCTAGGTGACCCCTAAGTTTCGTTTGAGAGCACTGCTAAAGGAAGCCCCTGCTAAAGAGGCAAGCTCCTTCTGCCGGGGCACAAAATATAAATTGGCAAATATTAACTTACTGTCAACCATACGCCCACTGAATAACTACAGCCTAGTGGTAGACAATGAGTTGGCTCCTGGAGAATCAAAATCATTAGCCACAAAAAAAAAAAAAATTAAAATATCTAACATTTAAATATCTAACAATTAAAATATCTACTGAGAGCGAATCTCCTATGGAGAAATCAAAAAAAGGAGTCAATTTGAAAGGGCTCGGAAATGTGACCACCGCAGGTGAGGCCTTAGCTGCAATCGCGACAGTGCTCACCTCACTGGGAATCAGACTAGATCAAACCTTTCTGTGAAGGTGACACCAGCCTGCCGGCCCGAGCTCATCAAGAGGCCCCCGGAGATGCCGTACATGGGACACTCAGCACAACACCTGAGGGAAATGAACACCCGCTGGGCGGCGCTCAGGCGCAGAGGCCAGCGGGCATCGCGGGCCCCTCCTTTCAAGAGGACTTTTTTTACATTTATTTACGCACACAAGACCTGGGGTGCAGGCCAGAGGTGTGGGGCGGGTAAGAGGATTCCCCAGAGACAGAGTGGGGAGCGGAATAGGTGGATTCACTGAAATCCACTGCTGAGGGGAGCAGCGGGGAGACAGGAGAGGTCTGCTGCGCCCTGTGGGAAGCTCCCTGGCCGGGGATGGAACTCGTGCTGCAGGGGCTGCGGCCACTTCACAGTGCTGCGACTTGACCCTCTGTGCCACCAGGGAGGCCCCCAAGAGGGCTTTGTCACAGCGCATTGAGCTGGCTGGTGCAGTTCGACGTCAGGCAAGTCACAAACGACTCTCAGTCACTGACAAGAACGCAGTTCATACATGTGAACGGATTCTGTCCCCCATGGATTTCTGTTCCCCCAAAATTGCTTTCTACTCATCTCAGCCTAGTGCAACTCTGAGTTTGCCTCGGACAGGTTCGGAGGGCAGCGGCACGTGGGCAGCTGCTCCTCGGGCGGGCGGCCCACAGCGCGCCCCACACAAGCAGGAGGGCCAGGGCTGACCAGCCGGCCTCCTCCCTCTGCTGCCGCGGGAGATGTCACTCAGGTGCGAAAGCCGGGCTGCCGGAGCCTACTCTTTCCAAATGCTTTATACAGGAGGCAAAATTAAGGTTTTGTTGTAAAACATATTAGAACAATTTTTAGTAACAAGTTTTCTCTTTGGTTCTAAAACCCTAATCACAATTCCCCTCAAAATAAGTAAATATAAACTTTGGTCTTTGTATTCAATTCTTCATTTAAGTGACCTGAGTTCAAGGACACTTTGAAAAGCTCAAGAGCGTCAAATCGCCCCGTGGTGGGACGATGTCCCCTCTGAGGGGCATGCCAGTACCGCGGGGTTCCACGTGTGGGGTGCTAAGCAGGGAGACAGGCAGTTCACTAGTCCCCTGAAGACACACACTCAAGGGCAGCAACGCGTGGGGGGGTGGGGAGGTCCAAAGGCGGGAAGGCGCCTACCCCAGCGGGACACAGCGTGGAGGGGAGACGCACACACGCAGCAGGCATCACAGGGGAAGCGGGCCGGGAGGAACCCCTGAAGGTCAGCCCCATGGAAGCATCTCGTCAGGGACAGGCGACAGGAGACTAGGCGACCCGAGAGTCTGCATCTGGGTTAAGACATTTCGGACACCTTTGTGCCAAGCAGCATTCCATGGAGCGCGCTGTCACCTCTCAGGGCCACGTCCACCACACACAGGGACAGGTGCCTTTTTTTTTTTTTAAGATTTTTTAAATTTGTTTTATGCATACAAGCTGGAGTACAGACCAGAGGTGTGGGGTGGCGAGAAGGTTCACCAGAGACAGAGTGGAGAGCAGAACAGGCAGATCAGAAACACACTGCTGAGGGGAGCAGCGGGCGAGGCAGGAGAGGTCTGCCGCGCCGTGTGGGAATCTCCCCGGCCGGGCATCAAACTCGCGTCGCCACTGCCGACAGCTCCACAGCGCAGCGCTTAACCGCTGCGCCACCGGGGAGGCCTGACAGGTGCCCTATTGGTGTCGGGAAGCCACAACCGCCAGCACCCACATTCTGCCCCCAAACCTGTCACTTCCCAGCCCCTGACCGCCGTCAAAGGCACGACCGTCGGGCCAGAGCGCATATGGAGCTGACCCCTGGACTCTTCCAGCCGCGCCACCCTGCATCTGGGCGCTCCACACACTCTGATTTCGCTTCTCCCCTTGCTATCGGCCCCCCATCTGCTCAGACACAAAGAAGCGGCGCCCCTCTTCGCTCTTGAGCTCATCACTCACTCACCGTCAAACCACGGGACTGCAAAATGTGGACGTCAGAATCGCACCCCCAGTTCAGACTCATCCATGGCTGCCCAGAGAGCCAGAACAGTCCGCCCGGGAGTGGCATCCCCACCCCCAGACGGCACGGCCCCTCACACTCGGCCCCCTCACCTCCGCTCTGCTCTCCTCCGCTCCGGCCCGGACGCCGCTCAGGGCGGGCCCCGGCTGCGCCTGCTGCCAGGCTTCGGTTTCCTCCCCCCGCCTGGCTGACTTCCAGGTCTCTGCTCCAAGTGCCGCGGTCTCAGAGAGCCCCCTGCCCCACCGGTGGCCCAGTGAAGGGGTGGCAGGCTGCCAGTCACTACCTTTGAATGAAAGATACTTCCGAGTCACAGAAACTTGCACCAAGCACGAACCCCACATCGGATGGGACCCAGCAGAACACCGGGTGTCATCACCACAACCGTGGGCAGCAGGGATCTACGAAGTTCAGTCTGAGCCCCCACAAGGCCCAGGCCTGGCGTCTGGCTCCGATGGCCTTGACCTTTGACAGATCTGAAAGCCGAACCGCTGACTGCCGACTTGAGAGGCACAGGGGCAGCCTGGGGCGTCAGTGAGACCGGTGACCACACGGCCGGGCGGCTGCCCTCACGCTGAACCCGCGGCCGCAATGGCGTGGGGCGGGCACGCGGGCACGCTCACACCCCCAACGCCTGGGCCTGCACTCCCAGCAAAGGGAAAACACTCAGCATTCTTGACGTAAAGTCCAGGTTCTGCGTTTTATTTTTTTTTTAAGATTTATATATTTATGCACACAGAGCTGGGGTGTAGGCCAGAGGTGTGGGGGGTAAGAGGGTTCCCCAGAGACAGAGTGGGGAGCAGAAAAGGCAGATCTAACTGAAGTACACTGCTGAGGGGAGCAGCAGGGAGACAGGAGAGGTCTGCTGCGCCATGTGGGAAGCTCCCTGGCCGGGGATCGAACTCATGCTGCAGTGGCTGCAGACAGCTTCATGGTCCTCCACCAGAGAGGACCCAATTTTGTGTTTTACAGGCTGAAATTCTGCTGGGTTTTAAGTATAAATGTATACTTGTTAAGGGGAGGGGGAGTGGGAAGAGCCTCAACTAATGATAAATGACACTACATTCAAAAACAATTAAGAAAATCTGGGCCTCCCTGGGGGCGCAGGGGTTAAGTCTCAGCACTATGAAGCTACCACGCAGCACGAGTTCGATCCCCAGCCAGGGAGCTGACCCACATGGTGCAGCAGACCTCTTCTGTCTCCCCACTGCTCCCCTCAGCAGTGTACTTCAGTAGATCTGCCTGTTCTGCTCCCCACTCTGTCTCTGGGGAACTCTCACCCTCCCGCACCTCTGGCCTGTACCCCAGCTTGTATGCAAAAATAAATAAATAAATCTTTAAAAAAAAAAGAAAATTCAAATATATTAAATAACAATGACTATTAAGAGAGTAGATTAGCTAGATAAATTTACAAATTGCAGTTACCACTCCGAGCCAAATGCTGGTAAAAATTCTGACAAGTGACTAACAGGAATTAAACGGTATTTTCACTTTTACTTTTATAAAATTGTTTTGTGGCTTTTATTACAAACAAAATAACCTTTAAGGACTACATTTAATCGGTACTCTTGTTGTCTTACAAGAAAAATCATGTTTGGGGGCCTCCCTGGTGGTGCAGCAGTTGAGCGCTGCACTGTGGAACTGTCGGCAGCGGCGATGCGAGTTCGACACCCAGCCGGGGAGAAACCCATATGATGCGGCGGACCTCTCCTGCCTCGCCCGCTGCTCCCCTCAGCAGTGTATTTCTGATCTGCCTGTTCTGCTCCCTGCTCTGGCTCTGGTGAACCCTCTCGCCACCCCACACCTCTGGCCTGTACCCCAGCTTGTATGTATAAATAAATAAATCTTCAAAAAAAAACATCATGTTTGGGAATACTCCATAGTCTGTGAAGATGAATTAAAAATAAAATGTCAACCTGTGGCCTCAATTTTACGGCACCAAAAAATTCTAAAATCACAGCTAACTATATCCATCAAAGCAAACGTCCTGAGCAGGAAAGCTACGTGAAAGGAGAAATGGCCCAATCAGGCACTTCTGCACTCGCCAGTCGGACACCGGAAGAGGCCTTACAAAAAGCTTCAGGAAGATAATTTCTCGTTCTTCGCATCTACGGAGACTAAAACTAGAGACAGGAAGTTTGTCTAAACGATTACTACAGGCTGCCAACAAGTCTTAGTAGCCGACGGTGGTGGGTCTTTCAGGCCTGCCCAAGCTCCGAGTTCCAGCCACAGGCTCCCTCCACCAGAAACGCTGCTGAATTACCTTCTGCTTTGCCTGAAAAGATCAGCTAACGGGACTAACGGTGGCAGCTGAAGACGAACGCTGACCGACTATTTCCTACACTAAAACTGCAAACTTGAGAAGCCTGGCTACTACGATGTAAAACTACTGCAATAATGGAAATGAGATTTGGGATTTATGACGCGTAATATTCACGTGGGTCTCAATGGTGCCAACACCTGACCACGTGATGCTGGGGCCTGACTCACGCTCAGCGGCTTGTGAAACGGGACAGCAGGGAGCACACACACGGAACGTGAGAGTGCAGAGTCAAACCCAGAAAGCGCCCCGTCCCGCTGACAGAGCGCCACGTGCCACGTCCCCCTCTCGTCAGAAGCCCACGACCTGTATGGCGTCCCCGGTGGGAACAGACGATGGTCTTCAAGGCAAAAATCCTGACCTTACCTCATGACTCCCGGGCCGGACGGCGAGGCAGCGTCCGGCCACAGCGAGTGGTGACGCAGCAGACACGACGCGCACGCCACCAGCTGGGCAAACAGCCCGCCTGGCTCCCTCCTCCCCGGCCCGCAGCACGCAGGCACTCCTGCCGGCAAACACTGCCGCTCAGCGAGCAGGCGGGTCACCGAGGCCGGCTCCGACAGCCATGGAAGCCCTCGGCGCTTGGGAAGGACGTGTCCTGGGGCAGAGCCGCCAGTTCCCAGAGGCCACTGCAGACATAACTCACCCTCAAAGTCTGACTAACACGGTGAACAGGTAAAGCGGCCTTAAGGGGCAGGCGCTAATCCAGGCGTTCTCGGCCCAAGGAGGTGGACATCAGAAGCACCTACGGCCTTGAGGAGAGCCGCAGCCCGGTCCCGCCGAGGCAAAGGGCGGCTTCCAGGCAGCCGTTCGGTTTGCTTAGTGAGCCAGGGTGTTTCTGAGGCGCAGCAGGGTCGAGACCCCGGCACAGGTCCAGAGTCCTGCCCAGGACCCAACTCCACTGAAAGGTGAACACCGCAGTCTGCTGCTGGACAGAGGCGCCTGAGGCAAGGCCCCCCAGGTACTGGTGACGTGCGTTTGGGAAAGGACGACATCTCAGAGCCCGGAGCCTCGACTGTAAAGTGGGGGTTCACTGACAGGTGGCTGTGGAGAAGAAAATGGCGCGCACCGCACACTGCAGTGTCTGGTACTGCAGCAGCCACGAGCACGGCGCCCTCAAGTGCACTGATCACCGCACGCTGCGAACGCCGGCCACGCGTGGTCCTCACCGACAGCCGCCGACGCCCGGCCCCGCCCCGGCTGAGTTCACACCTTACCTGTTCTGAGGACGATCGGTACGTCAGTTTCCAGGGCTGTCAACCTGGTGTCTCTCATGGTCACTGAAGGGGAAAAAGACACACGTGATCATCCTACAGCGAGGGGAACCCCAGGTGCTACCAGAGGGAGTTCAGGGCCACTGACGGCGACCTTCTCCCCACCTGGCCAGTCGGGGTGGCCGGGTCCCACTGAAGGAACACGCGTGGCCCTGGGCACACGGGCCTCTGCCTGCCTACATTTCTGAATGTGTCTGGATGCTGGAATGTTTTCTGCACGTGCTGACCTCGGCCTTGCTGCCAGCTGCTGGCTGCCGACTAGCGCCCGGAGCGAACGGGCAGGACGGCCCAAGCTCTGCCGCTCGTTAGCGACGTGCCGCCGCGCGGCGCTCTCAGGTCGCCGGCCCGAGCGTGCGCCGCCTCATCAGTCCAGGAGCAGCTCGCGGGCACCTCCAGCTGCGTGAGGGCCGAGGCGACGGACGAGGCCCCGCGTCGCCGCTGGGAACTCCTTGTGGTAGGGGCCACCAAGGGCGCGGGGGCCTGCAGCTCCTCGTCACCACACGCTCCCCCTTCCCGACACCCCCTCAGCCAGCCACCGAGCCCCACTCAGTCCCAGGCAGAGGCCTGCGCATGCCTGTGCCGGACGCGCCGTCCCCGCCCCCACCGAGATGCCCTTCGCGCTTCGAGTTTCACCTTCACACTCGCCTGCCGGAGACGCCCTCGGCTGCCCTCACTCCCGGGCCCCAGGCGGGTCGGTCCCCTGGTGCACACTCTCAGCGCCTGTCTCTTTCTGTCGCTTACGATTCTTTGTGACACGAGCCAGGAAGTGTAACTAGTCGCAGAGCACGGCCCCTCGCTGGACCAGAGGCCGCAGGCAGGCGAGGCGGCCAGTCTGCGCCGGCTTCGGAGGGACCAGGAGCACAGGACTTCGTAAACGAACGGACAAAGCCTAACGCTGCTTCGAAGCAGCGCTGCGCGGACGGACTCCCCTCCAGGACACGCCGACTGCCCGCGAACAGCCGCACGTGCCCGGGCGCATCACCTCGTGGTGGGCGTGCGTGTCGGATACGAGTGGGCACGAACACGCCAGCTCGCTTCACACCGCGGCCCTCGGGCGGCCTGGCTCCAGGCTGTGGGCTCCCGAGGGCCCGCCTCAGACCCCACTCGGGTCAGCCAGGCCACCCGCTTCTCCGCAGCCACTCCCGGCTGACCGGAGCAGGAAGCTGAGCCTCGGACACGGCCCGCGCCAATCACACGGAGCAGGGGGGATCGGAGAGGCCCTTCCACAGACCTCCCCGGTCGCAGTCACACTAGCAGGCCGGCAAGCACCTCTCTACCGACTCCGGTCGCCGCCTCTGAATGCCGGACCCCACGTCCCGCGGAGCGCGTTCCGGGCAGGAAACACCACAGGCCGCTGTGTGGCCGGACACGCGTGTGCGCGGCGCCCAGAGGCAGGCGGCCTCGCGAAGGGCCGGGCGAAGCTAGCTGCCGCCACTCCGCGCCGTCAGGAGCAGCCTCTGTCTTCGGAACTGTAACATCAGCTGCGGGTTGAATGAGTCATGGAGACTCCTCTTGCAATTAAGCCCAGTTGGATCTAGTCACGGAAAAGGAATAGCGAAGGCGAGGCTGGACTAGGACAGGCACAGATGAGGTCGTGCGGCCTGCCCCGCCGAGCTCGCTGCCCCAGAGGGACACCAGCCCAGGACACCAGACGGCTCGGTCTGACGCGCAGAGGCCTTCTAACATCCCGTCACTAACGGAATGGCAACGTGCTTAATGCTGACGGGGCAGAGGCGACCTGCATTGCTGACACTTTTCACTGTTTGCTGAGTTACCCGTGTCCAGATGGGCCTGCCCTGTGGAGGTGTCACGGGCGCAGTGACTGCTCAACGGTGAGATGCTCAGAGTGCCCCCCAAGGGGATGAACGAAAACAGCAGGCAGAGCAGAACAGGGTCAACCATGCTCTCTCCAAGGGCCAGCAGGAGAAAAGACACTTGCCCAGACCTACCGTCGCCCTTTTTTTTTAAAAAAAGACTTATTTTTATTTATTTATGCATACAAGAACTGGGGTCCAGGCCAGAGATGTAGGGGGGTGAGAAGATTCACCAGAGACAGAGTGGGGAGCAGAACAGGCAGACTGACTGAAATCCACTGCTGAGGGGAGCAGCGGGGAGACAGGAGAGGTCTGCTGCGCCATGTGGGAAGCTCCCTGGCCGGGGATTGAACTCAGGCAGTGGCCAGTGGTAGCTTCACAGTGCTGAGACTTAACCCCTGTGCCCCCAGGGAGGCCCTAGTTCCCCTTTTTGATACCTGACCCAAAAATTGTGTTCTCACCTAAATGCAGCATTACAATTGTAATTCTACAACCTTTTTGAATAAAAATACAGGGGAGCTTTGAGGAAGAGGCCAGAGCTCTGTGTTTCAGCACTGTAACATTAAACAGAGGAGGTTAAGTCCATTTTGTCCTGGATTCACTTTGATTGACTTCACTCTTCATGCTCACAGACAGGTGGTTTCTGTCCCTGGGATTGCACAAGAACTGCAGGAAAGAGACACACAAATGTCCCCACATGTCACTACCCTGGCCGGCCGCACGGCGAGCTGCCGAGGACCGGGGCTCCACGCTCTGGAGTATTGCAGCGGGGCTACGCTGCCTTAGGAACACTTGATCTGCGAGTACCGGTGGAACATTCAGACCTTCAGAAAGCCCGGGTGGCCTTGGATGCCTCAGAACGTCTAGTCACACAAAACAGGTGACTGCGTCTCCTAAACTCTGGTCTATGATGTAAAAACAGCTACAGATAAAAACGAAAGCGCTTCAGTTTTCAATATTCTTCAATGTAATCTTTTCAAGGAACTACACTCAGGTGTTTACCTAAAAAATTCAAAGACACCTCAGACCCAGGTCGGGTATATGGGCTCTTTTATTATCAAGTACAGTACAGGCGGAGCAGACACGTCACATTAGGTTACCAATACAGACCATAACGTTACGTTATAACACCATTATGCTCAGCTCTGGCTCACTAATCTCAGGCCATTTCTCAGAATAATATTCTATCCAGTGGCCAAAGTTGCCTTCAGCACAAATGCATCCAAAATGGTTAGTGCTTGTTCCAACCCTCTCTTCTACCCATGCACAGAATGAAAGAGAAGGGGTAGGAGACACTGCTTAGCATGTGAGAGGAAAACAGCTGAGAGCAAAACCTGCCAAAACGTGTGGTCATGTGTGATGTGAACGGTCTCAGCAGTTGCAGTCCCTCTCAAGGTCACACACACTGGGGCGGAGATCGCCAAGTCTCCGCTCAGACCTCCGCGCTGGGGACCCAGATGGACAGCACGGAGGCGTCCACACTATCTCGACGGTGAATCCTCCAGTAGCTTGCCTGAAAGCGCAGAGCTCGATCACCACATGACACGCGTTGCTTTTACAAATGTTTCTTAGGTTTTGACTTTCAAGAGCATGACCAAATTATTTACCAGGAAAATACAGGTCGGGCAGAAATTATGTCTCCAAACATATCACTATACCGCGCGTCCCCTAAAAGAAAAAGAAGCCTCAGTAAACTACAGATTTCTCTAAGTTTCAAGTTCACTGAATTAAAGTAGAAATATCCAGAGAAATAAAGGTATAGGGTCTGATGGTCTTGAGCACTTCACACCAGCAAACATCAGTGTCACCTGGGGCCTGTGAAAATGCAGATTCTTGGGCCCTGCCCCAGACCTATGACTCAGAAGCGGTGGGAATAGGGTCTGGTCCTCCAGGTGATTCTAATGTCTACTAAGGTGGAGAATAACTGGAGTAAGAAGAAGAAAGGAGAATGAAGCTATGAAACATTAAACAAAGACATTTAAATGCTAAAAATATAGATACACACTTTGAGGATCAAAGGGAAAACACAGATACTGCAAAAGCCTTGGAAAGAAGCCCGATGGAATTCAGTCAGGTGCTAAAGGTACCCGCACCGACTAGTGCCAAGGCTGACGGGCATTTAGCAAGTCACGTACCTGCGTTCCCACTTCTAATTATTTTTTCAATGTGGCACCTAAGGTTGGATTTCCAGTGAAGTGTTAGAATCCTTCAACATAAAGTTTAACGAAATGATTTTTTTTTTAAAGATTTATTTATTTATGCATACAAGCTGGGGTCCAGGCCAGAGGCGTGGGGCGGAGAGAGGGCTCACCAGAGACAGAGTGGGTTGCAGAACATGCCTGTTCTGACGGAAACACACTGCTGAGGGGAGCAGCGGGTGAGGCAGGAGGGGTCTGCCGCGCCATGTGGGAATCTCCCCGGCCGGGCGTCGAACTCGCATCATTCCAACAGCTCCACAGCGCCGCCCTTCACGGCTGCGCCACCAGGGAAGCCCCGAAATGATTTTTAATACAGTGCAGAGACTCAACTCTAGATGACTTGGGCCTTTCCTCACTACTGGCTTAAAGAAGGATTATTTTTAACAAAGCCCAAATCCATTTTTAAAAGCAGTTACTTATTAGGAAAGATCAGTTGGGCTTCCATCTGGGCTCACGAAGTTCCTGAAGCCACATCCAAAACATCTGGATGGATTTGCTGGTAGTGATGGGACGAGAAGGCATATCTGGTTCCCACAGACTTAGAGAGGGGAACAGAGGACCCCCAAAAGTTAAGACCCATTGACCTAACAGACAGCTTATGAGATCGGCAGTCTGGGCAGTTTATCACAATGAAAGATTAAATGTCTGGAGGCAACCAAAGGGTGAGGTTCCAGCTAAGCCCCTAAGCGACTTACTTCAAGTCCACAGGCCTCAGGGTCCCGGTGCCAAGCATCTCCGAGGGAAGGGTTAACAGGCTCAAGCACAAGTACTCCATAAAAGTAACTTTGTCGTAACAATATTACTGCTAGAGAAGAGGTAGTGCTGGAACACAGCTCAGCACTCTCCGCATTAAGCAGCTTGTATCGGAGCCACTGCCGGTCAGAGGATACACTGCGCTGTCCCCCTGGGGGCCACTTCAGCAGCCAGGTCCGCAGACCGCTGACCCAAAGGCCACCACACCTGTTCTTCCCTCTCACTCCCCGCTGTGTCTTCCATCGCCAACACAAGGGCAAGGTGCCCCTCGTACCTCAAATATGTCACGGTCCCTACTGCCACGACAGGCACCCTAGAATGGGACCTGTGAGGTCCAGGCCAAGGACAACGGTGACTTGTCTTGTGTCAAAACTACATTCGTAAAGCGTTTTACTCACTAGATGACAATCTGAACTCATTCGGCCTTAAAAAGTGTTCTGCCACCTTTGGCTACATCCTTACACAGAACAAAAGCCAGCACTGCATGAGAATGGACAAGAAGAAATTAGCAAGGTCCTGATACATTCTACACATGACTTGTTATTCTCTCCCCCACAAAAATGGACATTAGACACTGAATTATTATTTTCCAGTGACTGTATGTTCAAAAGTAAATCAGAAAAAGAACAATCTAAATTGCTAATAGCAAACCTCTTTCATATCAATTTAAACGGGAAAAATGAGTATTCCATGCAAACTGAATCCCATTAAATCATTATCTACCAGTGATCGAGGGGGAAAAACTCAGTGTTTAAGTATATACTAGATGTATGTAAGAAGCCACATGTTTGAATGCCACTGAGTAGACATTCTTTCCATGCTTACAGGTGCTTGAATGACAAACAAAACTAATACAAATAAAAGTAATCCATCAGAGATTTATAACAGGAAGAACCTACAGGGAATTGCCATTTAAAAAAGACGGTGACATAAAGAAAGGGATGAACAGACAAGCAAGTCACACCCAACCCAGTCCCAATTGCCAGGCTAAAAGTTTTGCTTTGTTATTATAAAGCCATTAACACTGATTCAATCCGTTTAGTCAGGCCAGTTAATGGAAGCCCCCACAGGCCTTCAAATCACAGAAACTTAAGACTTAAAAATACCCTTACTTACCATTCAACTCTCTGTTCCCAAATGAAGAAACTGAGGCCCAGAGAACCCCCATGACTTGCGAAAAGTCAAAAGCCGTCTGACTTTCAGGAAAGCCCGGAACGGCTGGTGTGTTGCTGCATTCGGCTTGTCCACAGCCAAGAACATCCAATTAATTCCAGGAAAAGCTAATTTTAGTCACTATGGCCCTGGAACCCAGAAAAGAACACACCTACACCCTAACTTTAGAAGACAGAGCTGGAAGATCAGGTCAGCTGTAATTCACAGTCCAACACTCCCCCACCACTACACACTCCAGAAGCTAGAAGCTATTTTAAGAAAAGCTTCTACAGTAAATTATAAATTAAAAGACAAATGCCAAATTGATCCTTTAAGCTACTTGTCCTAACCTCTGATACACATCAGAATCACCTCTGACTTCTGCCAAAAAGTCCTCCCCGAGTGAATCTGCAGGGCTGCTGACTACGTGGTCAGGCATCTGTGCGTGCAGGACTGAGGGACTCCACGGCTTTAGGTCTCGTTTCCAAGATTTCCTTATTCTGTAACACCACACACAGGCACATATTCGATTTGCCCCAGCAGGACTGTTGAGTTTCATCTCACAAGTGAAACTGAGCGTGCAGAAGGCCTTCCCACCACACCACGAGAGCTGCCTGTCTTCTTAAGCCAGTCAGAGTACAACTGAGTCACAGAATTTGAGACACTGATTTTATTAAGACAAGTAAGGCCCGTAGCCAGTTCTCACCAGGAATTTAGATGCACACCAAGGCTCAGTGACACCAGGAAATGCATGAAGCAAAGAAAGCTTACATCACCCACCTTCCAGGCACAGGACGTAAGAGTGTTTCAGATAAGATATTAACTTTAGTAAGAGGGTATTTTCCATTTACATCTTCTATAAATACCCCTTAAGTTTATACCAGGTGGTTAAAGGAAGATTCTGCAGCTCCCCAGGGCAATAGCAAAGAATGTTTCAGTGTTTCTGAGGAGCCTCATTTGCCTGATGCATGACTGTTAAAGGTGCATTTCCCTACACCATCCTAAATCAGTTTTCACATTTGCATATTCCAGGTTTACTCAGCAATGTTCAACTTAAGAATCACAGGTGGTTGCTCAGTAAATCAAGGGCTCCCAGAAGATTCGCTTTTATAATGTTGTTGAAATTTACAGGCCCACTTTTGCATGCTTGAATTCAGATGACTCCAAGTTGATCCCAAAATTATAAATCAAAGTCTCTCAGAAGAGTATTACTCTATTTTAGCACTTTTACAGCTTACTCTATGTAAAGTGAAGTACTATTTCCATGCTTTCTATAAAAAAATTCAGCAAGGATTGTAGCAGGACTTCTTTCTGCAGACAACTCATCCCTTTCTTTTATAAAAACACCAAATACTTTCCAGCCTAATTTAGACTAACATGTTTACATGCACAGCCCTGCCATCCCAAACAAAAGCCAAGGCACATGAGCAGGTGCACCCCTCTCCAAAATCAAATACACACTGGCCAACTGATTTATTCTAATCTCTTAGAATGACAGGCTGGCTTTGATCAGATAACAGATAAATGAGTCATGTGAGGAGAAGTAATGGACAAGCACACGGGTTCTGGAATCAATCGGACCCCAGTCTGGTCCTTGAGGTGTGATTTCAGGCCTCGGTTTCCCCCTCTGAGAAAGGGAGCTATTAACAAGTGGCTGTGGCTTCCCTTTATCCACTTCCAAGGTGCTCACTCCATAAACGGGAGCTGTTACTAGTTGGGAGGGCCGAGCCCCCTCCCAAGTCCCATCCCCCCATCCCAAACACGCGATGCAAAACTCTTTCTATATGAAACACAAAGAAAGAGCTTTAGCGTCACGGGTCTGGCTCTCGTCTTCATCCCTGGGTTCCTCCAGGGAATGAATGAGCGTCTAGGAGCGGCTCGGCACATAGCTGTCTCTTAAGACTCTCCTCTGCTGACTTTAAGGTAACTGTCTTCCACCGTCAGTCACACACCCACAAGCACCCCCGGAGCGAGGCTCTCCCGTCGTGCAAATTCCGCGGAGACACCGCGGCCAGGCGAGGCTTTGAAGCCCACAGGCGGCCTCCATTCATTCTGCCCCTACCCCGACCCCTCTGCGCGAGCCCTGGGGCCGCCCCCCCAGCCCACCCGGCCCCCACCCTCCCGCCGAGGGTCCCTCCCCGGTGCCTCGCACCCCGCGTGCCCCTGTCACCCCACCAAGTGGGGGGCTGGCGAAGGGGCCCAGCTCACCCCTGCCCTCGACACCGCGGCCCGGGGTGCAGCCGTCCCCTCGGCCGCCTAGGAGGGGCGAAAAGCAGGCGGGCCCACCCCTCCTCCCCAGAGACCCGCCAGCCCCCGCGGGGCCCCGCCGGCGAGAGCGCGCACTAAGAGGGAGGGGACAGCTCCGCGAACTCCCCTTCCCCGGACCCCCTCCCCAGCCAGTGAGCCTCTTGCCCTGGTCCCCCAGGGACCCCCGGGCTAGGGTCGTGGTGCCCGGGCTGCCCCAAGAAGCCCCTACGAGAAGGAAGGGGCGACACCCCCATACTCACCCACCGTCTCCTCCCCCTCAGCTGTTTACCTCACAGTTCTTCCAGCCGACAGGGCGCCGCCATCTTGGACGTACAGCACCTCCCCCGGGCGTGACGCGTCCACGGGCCCGCCGCCTCCGCCACGACAAAGAGTCCCCGGCGCTCGCTTGTCCCCGCCTCGATCCTAGCGACAGACGACAGCGGCCGGCCGCCCCGATGGACGCGCGAGGCTGTCCAGCTCATGACCCAGGAGGCGAACCCGTGGAGAAAGAGCCGAGGAGGGTTGGGACGGCAGGGGGGCGGGACGGGCGGAAGGATCCCGAGAGGCGGCCGCAGAGCGATCTTGTGACTCCCAGAGGCAAAAAGAAGGGCCGGCGCGGGGGGAGGAGCCACGCGGGAGCGCGAGGGGCGGGGCGGGTCACGTGGCCGCGCGGGCGGGGCGGGGCGGGGCGGGGCGGCCGTAAACAAGTTCGCGGGCGGGGTGTGGTTGGGGGTCCCGGGGCGCCTGCTCGCCCTGTCCTGCCTGCCGGCTGCGGCCGAGGGCGCTCCGCGCGGACCCCGGAGCCGCGAGCCGGCTTCCCAGAGCCCTCTGGGGCCGCGTGGGCGGGGTCTGCGGGGCCTTGCTGGGGACCAGCGCCCCGAGGCGCGGGCCCCGGACGCCGCCTGGGCCGCCCCGTCCCGGGCAGAGCTGTTCGCGCAAGCCCAGCCCCGGGGCCGCGAAGCCGCCCACTGGCGTCCACCTCGGCTTGCCCACACTTTAGACCCGATCGCGACCTCTCTGGGAAAAGCAGCTCTGATGGGGGAGGCGCTTTCCAATGAGAACCCCTAAATTCAGGTGTGACGCCTCTGCTTCCTAGCCTGGTGGACCGGGAGAGGCTGGAGGTGCCGCCAGCCTCGGTTTCTTCCCCTGTGGAAGGGGCATTCGTGCCGTGAGGGTTCGGGAGAGAGCGTGGGGGTCCCGGGGCCCCCCGACGGAGGCGGGACGTGACCGTGCTGGAACTGGGGCGCAGCAGTGAGGGGCGGGTGCAAGGAGTGGGCACCGGCTGGGTTTTAAAGGAAAGGTAAGTTTAATGAACGCGAAGCTGGGGGGCAGGGGCGGTTGGGAAGAAGGGGTGTTGCAGACAGAGAAGCTGCCCGAGCACCGGGAGGCAGGAAGTGCTGGGTGAGTTCTGGGAATAACAAGTTTTGTCAGGGAAACCCATTGGGTCACAATACAAGGCAGCTTGTGACTTAAGGGGTTCGCGTGTGTGTGGGGAGGGGGCTAAGGGCGGGGTGAGGGGAGTTGGGGGGGCCAGCAGGGCCCCCATAGGACTGCTGCCCCCTTATGGAGACTAAAAATTAGAAAAACCCACCCCCTTGGCGCCCATAGTCCAAGTGAGCAGAGCCCAGCTGTGTCTCCACCCTCCCATGCTACCTGCCTGCTCGCCCTGGCAAATGTCGGGGCCAGGCTGGCCCGTGGGGGAGGTGGCCCAGACACGAGGCCCAGACACGTGGGAAGCGGAGCCCTCTTGATTGGAACAAGCCAGGGTCAGAGGCCAGCGTCTGCCTCACGCTCTGGGTGAACCTTGCTTTCCTTGCCTGCAGCACGGAGGTAACAGCAGGGCTTTGGGGTGATGCGATGAGTCGGGAACATAGGGCCAGGGTGGAACCTACTTCAGTAAATGTCAGTTTTGGCTCTGCGATACCTGCGTGCAGGGCCAATGGCTGATGTAGCTCCAGAGAGTTGACCCAGCAAGTGCTTAATTATGTGTGGCCTCGAGGTCCGGAGGTGGAAAGATGGGGGCCCCGGGAAGAGGGAGCGTTCCCCTACTTCCGCTCCACCTGCCGCTCCGCAGGCTTGGCCTCCTGCCTTTGCTTCCTCCCCAGGGCGAGGACTGGGGTGGGTTCTGAGGTTTCTGAGACCCCCGGCTGGAGAGTTGGGGTTAAGGGTCGCAGCTGGAGGACAGCTCTGTCCAGGACCTGACCCCGGAGACCCCGCCCTGCCTTCTGGGGCCGCCGCTCTGAGCGTTCTCCCCAGGAAGCAGCGTGATGCGTGGAGCTCGTGGACTGGCGGCCCTGGGGGGGCCATAACCGTGTTGTCACTGCTTACACAGTGTCTGCAAGGAGAATGGTCGTGCTTGCCCGACAGGGACCGCGGGCGGTGAGGAGCTTGGAGGGCAGCGGCAGCCCGCACCGTCTCTGGCCCCGTCTCACTCTGGGCCGCCTTGCTGCGCTCTGCTGCTCTGGGACTGACTTCTGCGAGACAGATGTGGGCCAGACTTTCCACGCGCCACACTGGGGCCTCCCGGGGCGGGGAGCGGGCTCTCCCCAACACTCGATGCCCTCCTGTCTGGGCGAGGAGACAGCAAAGGACAGGGCTGAGCCTGTGCGGGCGGGGGTGCTGTCTCAACCCCATGAGGGGCTTCCTTGCATGTCTGCTCAGCAGCCCCCCGGGTCCCCACCCACCTTCCTGGGAACAGCCGCAGGACCACCCGCAGCCCACACGCACCCGGACCAGAGCGGGCCGATCCCAGACCCCGCCACCGAGCCAGCGGCTGGCATACAGTTTGCACTGGGCCGACCAGCACGTCCCTTGTCTTTCCATGTCGCTGCCGGATGCCCCGTTTTGTCTCCTCTGGGGTAGCTTAACTGGCGCGAGCAAGCCGTGACCCTCCTCTCCCCCACTCTGCTTCAAGGGCTATTTAAGTTTGGCCAAAAGATGGGGACAAGAGAATCGGAGGCAGGGCCTCCCCGGTGGCGCAGCGGTTAAGCGCTGCGCTGTGGAGCTGTCGGCAGCGGCGGCGACGCGAGTTCGACACCTAGCCGGGGAGAATCCCACATGGTGTGGCAGACCTCTCCTGCCTCGCCCGCTGCTCCCCTCAGCAGTGTATTTCTGATCTGCCTGTTCTGCTTCCCACTCTGTCTCTGGTGAACCCTCTCGCCACCCCACGCCTCTGGCCTGTACCCCAGCTTGTATGTATAAATAAAAAATAAATCTTTTAAAAAAAAAAAAAAGAATCGGAGGCAAAGACAGGAAGGTAGGGGCTGCCATTTCCTGAAGGTCCTCCCCCACCCCCCGCACCTCCCGGTCCTCCAGGCCCCACGGGGCGGCAGCGCTCTTAGCTGACTCGCAAACGAAAGGCCTTGCGGGGACCATGGGACTTGAAGGCCTTTGGAAGGACGCATGTCAAAAACACTTGCCCCTCGGAGCCAGAGCTCCAGCCACGGGTTTTCTTCGCGCTGCAGCTCTCAGCTTCCAGTGTAGCAGCCCCTGGCGCACACCCCTTCACTTCCGCAAGACCTGGCCCCAGCTCCTGAGCACGGCCCACGCGTGCCAGGCCTCTCCAGTCTCATCCCTTCAAGGTGTGGTGCTGTGTCCAGAGGGGCTCAAGGTACACGCATGCACACACGCGTGCACACCTGTGCCCCTGCAGTGACGGCCGCCTGTACTAGGTGCAGGGCGGGGTGCGTTGGGGACTGCGCTGTCTTGCCCCCACTCCATGTCACGTAAAGCTCCCTACACGCTGCTTTCTTTGCATGTGGCCAGCCGGGGCTCCTGCTGGCAATTCACAGGATGCGGGTTCCCCTCCACACCCCACTTTCCCAGGCACAGCACCCACCTTGCCACCAGAGGCCACACGCGGTGAGCCCCACCCACTGCTTCCCGTGCGGCTCCAGCTGCAAATTTCCTGAGGATGCCTGACGAGCAAGACCTGGCCGCGGGCTGGCGCGGACACACCTTTTGTTCTTGTCAGAGGACTTTCGTTTAGCCTGGTGGAGGAGTAGCTGACCACGCACTGCACTTGTCACGTCTGCGCCTTGGCGACTTGGGATGTCGGCATGCACAGGTGGAGACTGTGATGTCGCCACCACAACCCATGCCCCGCATGTCGTCATCCGGTCCTAAAGTGCCGCACGGCCTTCCTGAGGCGAGCCTGGGGCTGCTTCGGGATGGTGGCCCAGGCGACACTCCCCCGGCGGCCACGGAAGTGCCAGCTCCCTGCCAAGGCTTGGCACCGGCCCGCGCTCTTATTTCCAGGAGGGTGGCTGGGAGGACGTGCTGTTCTTCGAGCTCCCCTCTCTCTAGTGGGGAGGAGAGGCACCTCTCCACTTTCTTGTGCGTCTCGTGGGTTTTTTCCTCGAGAAATGCTGAGTCTTCTCTTTGGACCATTTCTCCAGGGGAATCCCTGTCTTTGTCGAGTGCCTTCCGCATTCTAGAAATGTGTGCCTGGGTGACGAAGCACCTCAAATGCATTCCTCAGTCTGTTCTAACTAGATTGTACTTCAATAAAAAAGACATTGATTTGATATTCCCAATGTATTGGGATGTTCCCAATATAAATATTTTGACTAATATTTTGGGCTTTGAGATTTCGTTGAAGCACGCCAGGTAATCACCGAGAAGGGGTAATGGAATTGGAAGAGTCGCCATTTTGCAGCCACCTGTGAAATAATCCTTTCAGGCAGAGCGATGTTGGCCGTGGGTGCTGACGCATCAGGGGCAGGCTGTGGGGGACAGGATACGACCTGGCGCCGAAGTCTGGCCTCACAGGTTGCTTCTTAACTCACCTCTGTGGTAGAGGGAGTGGGCTGCCCCACTAACCCAGCACCCCCCAGGTGCCACAATCTGGTGTTCCGGACCCAGAAAGACAGCATCACCGGTGGAGCATCGAAGCCTATAAAAGATCTCACCTGGGTCTGTTCAAGCCTGGGCCCTAACTTCCAGTGTAGAGTGGGTGCAGGAACAGGCGGACCAGCACAGAGAGGAGACAAGGGCACAATTCCAGAACCAGGAACCTGGGCCCCCTAGTCTGGGCTGTTGACCAAACCAGTGTGGAAAGAAAGCGCTAGGGGGCGCTGTCCAACCATACAGGAGACTCGGCCTCGCTTTCTTTAAATGCTCTGCTGGGGACTTCAGGACCGTCATTTATTTTAAGATTTACTTATTTGTGTGTACAAGAACTGGGGTGCAGGCCAGAGGTGTGGGGCGTGAGAGGATTCACCAGTGGAGAGCAGAATAGGCAGATCCACTGAAATCCACCACCGAGGGGAGCAGCAGGGAGACAGGAGGGGTCTGCTGCGCCCTGTGGGAATCTCCCTGGCTGGGGATCGAATTCATGCTGCAGTGGATGCTGATAGCTTCAGAGTGCTACGCTTAACCCCTGCACCCTCAGAGAGGCCCAGGATCTTCATTTTAGACGAGCAACTCGGGAGGTGGCAAAAATGGGGATATGGATTGGGAATTTGACGCTATTGGGGAATCGTGGGTCATTTTCTTAGGTGTGGTCAGACCGTGGTGAGGTCGTGAAGTCAGAAACACCCAGGCATTTCTTTGGGAGGCACATGCGGTTTGCGGTGAGACGTCACGATGTCTGCAGGATGTTTTACTTCAAGATGTTTTATCAAAACAAAGCCTGTTTCTGCAGCCAGAGGTGCCTGGAGGAGAAAGCCTATTTGGCAAATGCCAACTACTGCTGGCTGCAGCTGGTAGGCGTGTGGGGCCCGGCAGACATGGTGCATTCACTTTCCTGTTTGAATTTTTCATCGTCAAAACTTGAAAAAGGGCCTCCCTGGTGGCGCAGGGATTAAGTCTCAGCACCATGAAGCTATCCGCAGTCAATACCGCATGAGTTCGATCCCCGGCCAGGGAGCTGACCCACTTGGTGCAGCAGACCTCTCCTGTCTCCCCGCTGCTCCCCTCAGCAGTGTGTTTCAGTAGATCTGTCTGTTCTGCTCCCCACTCTCTCTGGTGAATCCTCTCACCGGCCTACACCCTAGTTCTTCTATGCATAAAAAAATAAATCTTTAAAAAAGTTTTTGAAGAAATATTCAAAAATGAAAAAAAAGTGGAATGGGCAGCAAAGGCACAGCTGAGACCCTGGCCATGGGGGGGGTTCTCTGTGCTGGGGTGGCTCCACCTCCCCTACCTGCACTTTCTCCCTCCCTGCAAATGCGAATGCGGGCTGGGCAGGGCATGTGTTTGTAAATTGTGGTGAAATGCACATTCCTCAAAAAGCACCATCATCACCCTGTTTAAGGGCCCAGTCCGGTGGCATCACACCCGCTCACATACTGCTCCCCACCGCCCCTGCTGTCCCTCTCCAGAACCTTCTCATCTTGCGAAAGTGAAACTCTGCCCCCACCCAGCCATCACCAGGGCCCTCCGCCCCGTCTGTCCCTGGGAAGCCGGCTGCGCAGACCTCACCGCGCGCTGCTGGTCGGCATTTCTCTTCCTGCGGCCCTCTGGTTTCGCTGAGCACCGTGCCCCGGCCCCATCCGGACATTGTGGGGTCAGGCCTGCCTGCCGCCCACTGCAGAGGGCCCACATCCGCTTCTCTGTCCGCTCCGGTAGCCGAGTGGGCGACCTCCGCCTCGGCTACTGTCAATGCGCCGTGATGAAGGTGGCGACAACCTCCGGTGTCTCCCTGTGACATGGGCTCTCAGGTGAGCACGGAGGGCTGCCTGGAGGCGGGCGGTGGGCGGTAGAGGCCCCTGCCCTGTTTTTCTCAGGTAGGCGGCTTACACGTGTCCTTTTTAACTTCCAGCCGCGCTTCTTCCAGAACTGCATCCACAGACCTCTCTGCAGGGGTGCGGCGGGCACCAGACCGCTGGCCCTCGCCCTCCCCCAGCACCTGCATTGCTTTTATCCCTGGCAGGGACCTCCCTGCACGCTCACAGGTGGACAAGAAGCAAAGGAGGCTCACCCCACCTCTACCCTACACCCCAGCTCTTGCATGCGTAAATAAATAAATTTTAAAAAGAAAAAAAAGAAGAAGCAAAGGAGAAAAATGCGGGACTCTGATAACAGGGGTAACTTAGAAATCTCCGTGGGCAGTCGCTCCATGCAAAATAGGTGGAAACCGGCGCGAACCCTGGCGTCTGGGAGGCTCCCTCTGCGGAGTCTCGGCCCGTCCTGCAGGGCACCCCGAATTTGATCAGCACTGAGCTAGAGCCGGTGGGAACAGAGAGGGCACTTTCCCAGAGCCCTAGCCCTCTGCCAAAACGTGCATCCCGGGGGTCTTCCCTGGCCCCCCTCCTTCTGAGCCCCTATTTCTTACTGGGTTTCACTGAAACAAACCAAGGACCTTGAAAAGTGTCCCCTCCCAGGCCCCTCCAGCAGAAGGTGGTCTTGAGATACAGGCGGCAGGACTGAGGCTGAGCGCGCAGATTGGGAGAGGTAGCGCTTGCTCAACAGCAAAGGGCCAAGGACACGGCGTGCACAGGTGCAGCTAAGGCAAGGGAGAGGGGAGGGAGTGAAGGAGGGAGAATGATGGAGAGGAGAGGAAAACTCAAAGAATGCACATACAGGCTCTCCCTAGTGGCGCAGCTGGTTAAATTGCAGCACCGTGAAGCTATCTAGAGCCCCTGCAGCACGAGTTTGATACCTGACCAGGGAGCTTCCCACAGGGCGCAGCAGACCTCTCCTGCCTCGCCTGCTGCTCTCCTCAGCAGTGGATTTCAGTTGATCTGACTGTTTTGCTCCCTACTCTGTCTCTGGGGAATCCTCTTACCACCCCACACCTCTGGCCTACACCCCAGCTTGTATGCATACATAAATAAACCTTTAAAAATATGCACATACGGTAAATATTTTGTTTCCCTCTTTCTACTCTGGTCATATATCACTCCTGTAATTTAAGCAGTAATCCGATGGGGGAGGGAATTGATTTTAGTGTTTTCAAGTTGATTTCTGTTCAGAGTAAAGGAGGCCGGAGCGCCACCGTGTGGCCACAGCGTGAACTGCTTCCTCCCCTGGAGTTGGAGTCGGGGCGCCGGTGGGCTGGGGGAGGGGACTGAACCGGCAGGGCAGGGCCACGGGAGTGGGAGGCGGCGTTTGCAAACGCGACTCCCTCCACCTCACTGGCAAGGGTCCTGGACTGGAAAGAGGAGTCACCCACAGGCGGGCTCCTTGCTGGAGTCCAGAAGCCGCGAGAGGTCCCGCCCAGGACCCCACTGTTCACAGCGAGCCCCGAGGGACGGACCCACCGGACCCATCCTCACGGTCCCTGGAGCAGATGGGCTCTGCTCACGCCTGTTGCATCCTGTGACTATCCTAAGCCAAGGCCGGAGAGGGGCTCCAGTCAACACCCCCAGTCCCTTCGCCCCTCGCCCCCCCACGGCACCTCTGGAGCTGCCTGCACCTGTCTGAGGTCTCCGCAGAGGGCAGCGGGCTCTGCACCAGTCTGACAGGTCTTGCTGGCCTGCAGAGAGGTGGTCCAGGACACGCGGGACCTGGGGAATGGGGGACTGCGGGGGACACGGGGGTCGCGGGGGACACGGGGCTGCGGGGGGCGCGCGGCACTGCATCATGCTTGCGTGGGTAATGAGAAATTTTTAAAATGTGAATCAGGTGTTATAATGACCAACCCCATATTACAGTCTAGAAAACAGAGGCAGAGAGTTTAAACTCCAAGGCACAGGGTAGGGCCTCCCTGGTGGCACAACGGGTTAAGTGCAGCGCTGTGGAGCTGTCGGCAGCTGTGGCACAAGTTCAAGGCCCGGCAGGGGAGATTCCCACATGGCGCGGCAGACCTCTCCTGCCTCGCCCGCTGCTCCCCTCAGCAGTGTGTTTCCATCGATCTGCCTGTCCTGCTCCCCACTCTGTCTCTGGTGAACCCTCTCACCGCCCCACACCTCTGGCCTTCACCACAGCTTGTATGCAAAAATAAATAAATCTTTAAAAAAAAACAAAACAAAGGCACAGGGTAAGGAGTGAACTAAGGTGCGTAAGCCAATGTCTAACCTTCGCTGGACTACCTTTCTCACACCTATACACAGACACAAATGAAAAGTGAATATCTAAAACAATGAGTAGTGAAAGGATAGTTAGGATGATGTCTTTTAAAAAAAAAAGATTTATTTATTTATGCATACAAGCTGGGGTACAGGCCAGAGGCGTGGGGCGGCGAGAGGGTTCACTAGAGACAGAGTGGGGAGCAGAACAGGCAGATCGACGGAAACACACTGCTGAGGGGAGCAGCAGGCGAGGCAGGAGAGGTCTGCCTCCCCGTGTGGGAATCTCCCCGACGGGGTGTCAAACTCAGGTCTCTGCTGCCGACAGCTCCACAGTGCAGCGCTTAACCGCAGCGCCACCGGGGAGGCCCAGGATGACGTCTTTTCAAAAACACTTAGGAGATAAAGATCTTTCACATTGTACGTTAGCCCAAAATGATCAAAATACTGACTTGAATTACCAAAAGAAAATTTTGTTTTGTTAAAAAAAACTAAACAAATTTTATATATAATATTGTTTATAGTATGTTAACACTTAATATATATTTACACATAATATATCAGACATTAATTTTTCACTAGTGGGCAAAGAACTTATAAACAGATTAGTCAAACGATGTCCAATTTCAATAGAAAAATAGAAGACTGGAACAGAAAATTCATTGTCTAACACTTGCCTGCTAATATACTCATCTTGCAAACAAAGAAATGCAAATAAAAACTCTGGTAAATTTCTCTTCTGGACTGACCAAAACCAGACACTTATGAGAAATAAGACTAAGTCAAATTAATGGGGTGAGAGGCAAAGATGTGACAATTGTCTCTGATTTTGCAGAGTCTCGACTTGTGCTGAGAAGAAAAAACCCACCGAACAACTCAAGTGACCTTGAAGTTGGCTGTCTGATCAAACACTGCCCTCCAGGTACCGTAAGAGCTGTGAGGTGGCATCAACTCTATAAAATAAAATAACAGTAATAAAATTAAATTAAAAGAGAGTAAGGGCTTTCGTTCCCCTGGAGTTCGGGGGCTCATAGACTACAGCTGGTGGTGCTGGGGTCTCCATCCCGGCATGGACGCAGCAAAGCAGCAAAGCTAAGAGATGGCGAGCAGACAGCAGGCATCGATGGACGGCTCCTTCTATCAACATATCATTGGTGTCCCCATACTTGTTCTGAGCACTGGGGTTTCCGCCGAGAGCCAGGCACTTACACGCCTGCTCCTACAGGCAGTCAGGCAAAAATAAGTAAAAACAAAGATAGGGCCTCCCTGGGGGCGCAGGGGTTAAGTTTCAGCACTATGAAGCCATCCGCAGCCACTTCGGACTGAGTTCAATCCCCCACAGGGAGCTACCAACATGGCACAGCAGACCTCTCCTGTCTCCCCACTGCTCCCCTCAGCAGTGGATTTCAGTGGATCCGCCTGTTCTGCTCCCCACTCTGTCTCTGGTGAATCCTCTCACCCCAGCACCTCTGGCCTGCACCCCAGCTCTTGTATGCATAAATAAAAAAATATTAATCTTAAAAAGAAAGAACATGGGGCCTCCCTGGTGGCCCAGCGGTTGAGTCTCAGCACTACGAAGCTGTCCACAGCCACTGTAGCACGAGTTCGATCCCCGGCCAGGGAGCTTCCCACATGGTGCAACAGACCTCTCCTGTCTCTCTGCTGCTCCCCTCAGCAGTGTAGTTCAGTGGATCTGCATATTCTGCTCCCCACTCTGTGTCTGGTGAATCCTCAACCCCCCACACCTCTGTGTTGCACCCCAGTTCTTGTATGCATAAATAAATAAATCTTTTAAAAAAGAGTTTAAAAAAACAAGTCAATGAGAGATGTTCAGATAATTATGAATGCCAAGAAGAGAAAGGGGTAGGCTGAAGGCTGATGGAGTAGAGAGCGAGTATGGTAGGAAGGGCCTGATCCAGCTCCCTCAGGGCTGGCATCCTTCTGCCATGGGGAGACCTGGGAGACCTGGGAGACCTGGGAGGTGAGCCCTTCAGGCAGAGTGGACACAGAAGCCAAGGTCCCGAAGCAGGAATGAATGAACTTCCAGACATGATATTGTGCGTCTGGATCCAGCTGTGCCTGAAGCCGAGGTTGTCAATGACATGAACAAAAGGTGCTGTTGTTAATCAGTCGGGTTTTTGCAACTTGCCTCACAAAGTTGCTGTTGTTTGAAGAGTGAAGAGCCTCTGAAAAACACCCAGAGCCAATTTCTAAAACTGTCCTGCTAGGTAAATTGAGTTGCTAAAGGCATTTTTGTTGTTGCTATAGATGATGATGATGACTGATTTACTTTTTTATTGCAGTAACACCAGTTCACAAACCTGTATGCTCACTGAAGCTTTTCAAACCAGGGAGGAATCTCCGAGATCTTGCTCCTTCTCCCCTCTTTAGTCTCATCACTCCGTGCCCTGCCCCCACCCCATTTTCCTTCAGTCTCCCCACACACACACTGAGCTTGGCTGCTATCAGCGCCCCTCGGTCCTAGCCTCCAGCTCTCTGCACATGGCCTTCCTCTCTTCAGACACCCCACTCTGTCCTTCCCCCAATGAGGCCCATTTCCCGACATACCATGTTTACACCCAACCCTTATCAGGCCAAATTGTAAATCCGGGGGCTGCACAGAGGCTGGGGACCTTGCATGCGGCTGCTTGGCGCGCCAGGCTTCATGGGGTATGTATTCGGGGAACGGGGCGTTGAAAGCCTGCAACGCCCCCCCACCTCCCACACAGGGGACCCAGGCTGCTCAGAGACCGCCTGCCCGTACCCCAGGCTGGGCTCCTGGTCTAGGAAGGGAGTCCTTGAGTTGGTTACTCAAGAGAGATAAGGACCCTAAAGTGGGACTGGAAACTTAGACCAAGCCTGGTCTAGCGACCTCCTATGAGAAAACCCCGAGCCACTGGGCAGGAGAGGGGCTTGCTAAGCAAATCATGCAAAAACAAACTATTAAACATGTTAGTGAAAGCCGCGGGGAGTGGAGAAGGCGCTGAACTAAGATGCCACACACGGAAAAAGAGCGAGCCAGACCTGCTGGTTTCCACTAACAAAATGTGGGGTGTGCCCAGGGAAGTGAGGACTTGGAAAATGGGGCGCCCTCAAGCGAGTCTTGTTTTCCTAATGTCCTTGAATTCTTTTTGAAGTTTTCTGCGCAATAACAAACAGTTCCAGTTGACCGTGAGAATATGCAACATCCAAAGAATATTCCAGATGTTTCCACAAATCACCCTCCACCAAGAAGAAAGGTGGGGCTGCGATTATCCCCCCACGGAGAGGCCCCAGGGAGGCCCGGGACCTTCACCCTGGAGCCTCCCCCGGCTGCCCCACACTTTAAGCTGGACTTCTTGTCACCAAACTTTTTTATTTGTGAGGGAAATGTAATCTCCCCAGCGCTGCCTAGAGGCGCATGCAAATCAGCCTAACAGTGCCTGTTTTGTGGGGTGCTCTCTTATGCAAAACCTCCTGAAATAAATCAGTCATCCCGTCAGCAAGCCTGAGGAAGCCTGAGGGGCTGAGGAGGAAGGAGAAGGTGGGGGGCTCGGGGGATCGGCTTCTGTGCCAGGGGAGATAGTGTCCCAGACTGGCCACGCCAGCCTTCCTTGGTGCCCAGGCACCCTTGGATGTTCCCAGAGGGGCTGCTGGTCTCCTCCACCACCAGGTGGCGGCACAAGCAGGGACGAGGGCTTGGGGAGGGTGGGAAGGAAGAGCGAGGGGCAGAGGCGGCGGCGGAGGAGGGAGGAAGGTGAAAGGAGCAAAGAGAGGGAGAAAGGAGAGGAAGAGAAAAGAGGAGGTGGAGAGGGAGGGCCTGGAGGGAGGGAGAGGGGAGAAAAGAAGAAAACAAAAAGAAAAAAAACCTAGAGAAAGAAAAGGCAGGGGAAAGTAACTAAAGAAAGTCGCGCGTTCCCTAAAGAAAGTGGCGCGTTCCCGATACAAAATCAGGCTCAGAAGTAAATGTTTTATTTTTACGTTAAAGGGTGACCATTTCGCCCTGACCGTCCCCATCACCACGCTCACGCTTTCCCGGGAGCCGGAGCAGGCAGCCGGGTCCTGGGGAGCTTTGATAAGCAAATGCAGCCCGGCCGGGCTCCCTATTGGCTGCGCTTTCGCCGCCAGATTTTGACACAAATAATCAGATTGAAAATCAGGGAGGGGAACAGAAGAGGAAAAACACAGAGAGAGGAAAAAAGGAGAAGTATCTGTTTGTGCCGAGAGTCCCAGAGTTGACGGAGCCGCGCAGGCGATTCCCCTAGAGGCTCCAGGCGCGGGACCGCCGCACGGGACAGGTGAGAGGGGCAGGCGAGCTGGGCAGGCGAGCGGGACCTGCGCGCGTGCTTTTCTCATCTGCGCTTCTCAGCTTGGTTGTTTCCAGACCCTTTGGCCAGACCGTTTGCAGTTCTAGGAAGAATAAGGGGGACTGGAAAGGCTCCTCCAGTCCTATGTGACCTCTGGCCCCGGAGCGGGGGCTGCAGAGGGGGTCTGGACAGTATAGGGGTGCGCCTGAGCCTGAGTAGGAATTGCGCCTCCCCCCAGCTGCACACAATCGCCTTTTCAAAACTTGATGGTCGGCTGACAGCTGCCGCTGCGTGTCAGAGTCCGCAGCTCCCAGCCCGCGCCCTGCTCCCTGGGACCTCGCAGAGCGAGGCAGGAGGCACTCCCCCCATATAAACCGACCCTGTCTCCCCCACCCCCAGTCTTTCTCTGTCTCTTGTAAAACAAGAGTGGGGTTGAGAGAATGCTGAGAAGGCTCCAGCCCCCGCGCGCCCCCCAAGCCCCAACATCTCCAAAGTTCCCGGGTTGGGAGCCTTTTGAGACCTGCTGGCCAGAGCCCCGGCAGGGCGGCAGGGGAAGCGGCTTCGGCTGCGGCCACCTCACTGCCCCAGGCCTCCAAGACAAGAGGGCTGCGGGGCGGGAGGGAGGGAAGTGTCTCAGCCTTGTCCATCCTTTTTTTGGAGAAAGTTAGAAAGCTGACTTAAAGGCTTTGGCCTGGGGGAGAGATGCTTGGAAAACACTGGGGGGTGGGGGAGGGCTTGGGCCGCGGGCATGTCCTGAGCACCTGTGATGTCGCTCTAGTTTGCAGACTGTGGCTGCGGGTCTGGGAGCTGCTGGCTGCGCAGCACCCCCCCTATTCCTTTGTGGAGCGTGCGTGTAACTTAGTCTTGGGGTGGCGAGTCTCTTGCCCACAGAGGCAGTGTCGAAGGGTTCTTTGGCTAAGGAGGGGTGTTGTGTCTCTCCCAACTCAGGCTTGGGGGTCCGTGTGCCGGGTTCCCTGCAGAAAGTTCTTGGGGACGACGTCAGAGAGCTGCCACTGGGCTAGGCTGGACTGGTGGTGTCACTGAAAACCACACCACTTGCCAAAGAGTGGGCTGGAGGGCCATCGGCGAGATGCCCCCTCTTTACTGGGACACTTTTCAGACCCTTCGTCCTCTGCCGCGAGTTTATTGTCCGTTTGTTCCGGGATTGCAAACCCATGGGCACTGCTCGTGCCTTCCCAGACTCGGGTGCAGAGGCGGCCGGCACCACCAGCTCTCAGCGGCAGCTCCGAGGTACCTAGTCCATGCCCGCCACTGAGCACCCCTCCCGCCGCCTGCGCCAGAGCTCTCCAACCTCCCGAACTAAAACTCTGCCCCAGTCAACATTCACCTGCTCCCCGGTCTCTGGCACCACCTTCTACCCTGCGTCTTTGAACTTGGCCTCTCCAGGCCCCCTTCAAGTGGGATCCTGTGTCTTCTTGCACCTGACATAGCTCACTCGGCACGATCTCCTTGGGGTGCACCCACGCTGTAGCCTGTGTCAGGAGTTCCTTCCTTTTTCATGGCTGAGTAATAGTCCATCGCACATCCAGACCATGTTTTGCTTTTCCAACCACCCAGTAAAGGACACCTGGGCTTGTCCCACCCCTTGGTTCTTGTGAGCAGCATGCCTGAACAGGGGTGTGCAAATATCTGTTCCCTTCCCGGCTTTCGCCTGAGGGTCTACTCACTTTTGACATGGTATTGTCTTCACTTCAGGGGAGACTTTGGAGATGCCCTTCCGAATTCCAAATCGTGAAGGTTTCAAATCCTGCCCACTCTCCACTGGGGCCCCCAAGATGACAGGGCTCTGGTTCCCCGACTCCTACATGGAAAAAGGCTTTTTGTTTGTTGGTTTGTGTTTCCCCTTGAGTCACATCTTTAAACATAAAGGAAGTCCAAAGGGTCCCGCCACTGACTCTGAGAAATGGCCTGTCTTACCCAACCCGCCCAAAAAGGGAACCCGAGGCTGAGCTCCGTCCAGGTGGGTCAGCCCCGCACTGAAGGTCAGCCAACCGTGCATGGGATTTGAGAGCAAAGGGGAAGTTTAGAAATCTCGTATCCGACCGTCCCTTGTGGGAGATAGGAAAATCGAGCCCCAGGTCGGCGGCCAGCCCCAGGTCAAGGGCAAGGTCACATAATCAGCAGCCCCACAGGAGGCACAGGGGCCTGGCTGAGTGGGAACCGCAGGCCTTCTGCCTCAACTCCACCTGGAAGTTGGGGAGCAGGGCAGCCCCCTTCAAAAGCACCTGCTGTGATTCGGAGGCAGGGTCAGAGGACCCTCTATCGGGATTGGGTTTTTTTTTTAAGAGATGTTAACTCTGAGCGTCTTTCCGGAGGCCCGATACCATCAAGACCTCTGCTTCGTGAAGAAATCTTGGGGTTCTTTCACAATCTCTGCTCTCAGCTCTTTCTCAGAACAGGTTCGTGTGAATCAAAACGGTGTGGTTGTTAATTAACTACTGTATAGGTGATTGGTTCCTGTTTTTTTTTTTTCTTTAACTGAGCTAACAAGGACCAAAAGGAAGTTCCCTGGCTGCATTCAGCTCCACGAGGGGGTGAATTGAGGCTTGGTCTGGGACTGGCTGCGCCTCGGCCCCTGTGCCAGGGTTAGTGGAGAGAACATTTCCAGAGGGGAGAAGGGAAGGAGATTGCAGGCTCTGGGGCTCACAAGAGTGGATCCCAAGAATGAGCTCCGCCCTCAGCTAGGGAACTCCAGAAACTGGGGCAGCCTTGCTCCCCTGTGTGCTTATGAACCCCAGAGCATGGAATTGGGCTCTGGGTGTGTAGCAGCTGGTGCCTAGGGTGTCCTCGGGTCTCAGCTGAAGGGGAGAGCAAAGCTTCCTCGTGGAAGTCTGTTCTCTCACCTGCCACCGCACCCCAAGCTCTTCATGCACCCTCAGAACTTCTGGGTTCTGCAAAGATTGGAAGAAGAGTTTGGTTCTTTTTGTTTTTAAAGATTTATTTATGCACACAAGAGCTGGGGTGCAGACCAGAGGTGTGTGGGGGTAAGAGGGTTCACCAGAGACAGAGTGGGGAGCAGAAAAGGCAGATGGACTGAAACACACTGCTGAGGGGAGCAGCGGGCGAGGCAGGAGCGGTCTGCCGCGCCCTGTGGGAAGCCCCCTGGCCGGGGATCGAACTCATGCTGCAGTGGCTGGGATAGCTTCATAGGCTGAGACTTAACCCCTTGCACTACCAGGGAGACCCCTGGGAATTTGGTTCTTGTCCCACCTCCCATTCCTGAGGGGCTGTTTCCCTGGTGCTGAAAGTCCTAGAGGCGGGTGGGCAGAGCACTGGGGCCCAGGTCAGTTCCTAGCAGGTCAGGGAAATTTGCCTCAGTTTCCCCTGTGATGTGAGAAGACAATCTCTGCCCGGTGGGTGTTGGAGCACCACGAACTAGGGGGATCAGGCCGGGCAGACCCTGGCCGCAAGAGTCTTTCTGGGGTTGTAACACCCGTTCTAATGGCTGCCTTTGCTGCTAGCCGATTCACTTTTAAAATACCCCTTGGAAAAAGCCACCAAGCAGGACATCTTTCCAGAGACAAACCGCGGCCCCTAGGGAACAAAGGATGAGGGGAACCCAGCCCCCCACCCTCTCAGAGCATGGGGGGTCTCCTCTGGCTGAATCTGCCAGCCTTGGGGGGGGCGGTTCTGAAGCCAGAGGCAGAGGAGGGAAGGAAGGGGGAGTGTGGAGCCCTGGTCAGGAGGGGGAGGGCGGCGGGAGGAAGACCGCCCTGGGAGATAAGCGCTGCGGGCTGGGGCTGCCAGGGCAGGACCCGCCGGGCAGGGGCCCGAGGTAAGAATCTGACAGTGGGGAGACCCTGAGGCGTTCGGCAGGAAGGGCCTTGCGGTTCCTCAGCTCCTGGCTCAGGACTTGTCTGCATCCTTAGGGTGTGCTGCAGGGGCCCGGCGCCGGGGACAGGACGGGCGGCAGACAGGACGGGCGGGCGCCAGCAGCGCCGCCTCCAGAAGCTTCTCCCGTGGGCTGGGTTGCCCAGGACCCCTCCAGCCCAGGCCAGCCCGTGTCCTGCTTGTCTGCAGTGAACGAAGCTCCTTCTTGCCCAGCCACCCCGCAGCTGGGCTGCGAGCTTCATTTAGCAGAGCTCCCCGCAAGGCTGCCGAGCTGGGCGGGACCCCTTAGCCCCCCAGCAGGGTTCCGGCCAGGAGTTGGGGTGCCTCTTGCACCGGGCCCTGGGTCATCCCCTAGGGCAAGGGGCCATCGCCAGGGTCCGTGGCCAAGCCAGAGCTCAAAGCCGCCGTCTAATCTCCCTCCACCGGGCCTGCCGGCCTGCCCCTCGCCGCCTTATCGCCCGGGCCTGCGCTGGGGTTGAGCAGCGGGCCTGATTGCTTTCCCGCGCTTGGTCCTATCACCCCTGCAGCCAGCCCTGCGGGGCCGTGGCCAGGGAATGGTTGGGGGGCCTCCTCCTTTAAGGCCGGGTGGGGGCGGGGAAGAGGAGCGCACAGGATTGCACTGAAGGAGCATTGCCTGAGCTTCTGCCGGGATGGGGCACAGGTGGGGTGGGAGGAGGCAGACCCTCTGAAGGTGTGCTCTGCCTTGGGACCCCCCAAGAGAGCCTCAGGGGCTGGAGGGGACTACGGGATTCTCTTCACCCCAGAGGAGTCTGCACAGGAGGCCAGGAAGCTGGGTGGTCCAGCTCTGCTGCTCTGCACCCCCCAGGGCCCAAGGCACTCCCTTCTCGAGAGGCCTCAGGGCCAGTGACCAGGCCGGGCTGGGCTGCCCTGGGCTTGGAGAACATTCACGTCTCCGTTCCTGTCCGCAGGGACCGCAGGCTCCGGGGGGTGGGGGGGGCGGCTCCTCTCCTGCCTTGAGCCCCCCACCCCCTCCAGCGCCCACCCAAAGAGAGGCCGCTCCCTCTCTGGGGACCAGACTGGGCTGGAACTGTGGGTGAGCCAGGCCTGCTCTGGCCACAGGCCTGGCCGGCACAGGAAGGTGGATTTGCACCCGAGGGGTCTCCCTGTGCGGCCAGCCTGCGGGGACCCTTGACAGGCACTGGGCCCCTGGGATGCACTTGCCAGCGCTGTAAGCCCTGGTGTCCCACCTTCCAGGAAGGGAAACGGGCCCAGAGAGGTTAAACATCTGCCCCAAGCTGCACAGCAGGGGAGATGCGATTCTAACCCATGAGCCTCAGACCCCAAAACCTCAACTCAAACTCCCCCTTTCGGTGGCCTGAAGGTGGACCCCACTGGGATGCAGATGCGTCTTTCTGGATGTGGGTCCATGAGGGGTCACATGGGGACGCACCCCTTGCCCCCCTTCTCGGCTCCCCTGCGTAGCAGCCGACCCCAGGGCCCCCGGAGGGCGGGTGACAAGCAAGGGAGTAGCCAAGAGGTCAGGGCTTGGCGCCCCTGAAACAGGGACATGGGCCGGGTGACTCAGCCCTCTCGCTGTTCTGCAGGCCAGAAGCCCAGAGGTGGCAGCGAGGCCGGGGCCTTCTGGAGGGTCTGAAGGAGGGTCCGGCCCTGCTCTCTCCTGGCAACTCTGGCCGGGCGCAGCCTCAGTTCCGCCTCTGCCCCCGTGTGTGTCTATGTGGCTGGGACCCTCTTCGGCGAGGGGCGCAGCCCAACAAATCGGCAAAGACCCTCTATCCAAATAAGGTCGCCTTTGGGTCCAGGCAGAAATGAACTTTTGGGGGGGCACGAATCAGCCCCGGACAGTGGGTGCTTGACTTCAGGAGGAGGTTCTAAGTCCTGGAGGAGGCTTCCTCCCGCCCCTCCCCTGGCTCACCCTCCCCTCTTGCAGGCGGCGGCTCACGGAAGATGCCGCGCTCCTTCCTGGTGAAGAGCAAGAAGGCGCACACCTACCACCAGCCCCGCGGCCGGGAAGACGGGCTGGTCTGGCCTCCTGCCCTGAGCCCCGGTGAGTCAGAGCCCAAGCTGGCCTCCGCTGCCCCCTGCAATGGGGACGCAGCAGCCGCCCGCCTGAAGGAGCCCGCACCCAAGCCTGGGGGTGAGGGGACTCAGTAATGAATGAACCAACACACGAATGAATGCATGCCTCTCTCACGAGCCCTCAGCGCGAGGAGAGCGTCACCATGGGGTTGCAGCAGGCCCGGGGAGGGAGCTGACAGGGACTAACCCAAGGTCCGATCTGGAGCTGAGGTCGGGCGTTCGGTTCCCTCCTGGCCTCCTCTCTGCTGCCACCGGCCTGGGCCAAGTACCCAGGGATCAGATCTCTGGGTCCCCCTCGTGCTCGCTCCGTCCGCGCTCCCCAGGGCTGTGCTGGGGTCTCTGAGACTCTCCTTCCCACAGTGGCCAGGGCCCAGGTCCTGAGCAGCGGCCCCATCCTCGGCACCCTGTTCCCAAACCAATGTCTGAACTGGACCGACCTCAAGCGGGAGCCGGAGCTGGCGCTGGACCAGAGCCTGCCCAGAACGGCCTCTGCCCCAGGTACCCCGAGAGTGCCTTGGGGCCAGGTCGGCTCCCAGAACTGGGGCCCTTGCTGTCGGGGGTCGGGAAGGACCCACGAGGTCACCCGGATGAGATCCGGCTCTCCGGCTTCTGCTGGACACCCCGGGTGGTGGATGGGGGGCTCTCTGCCAGATGAGTCTTCTGGGGGGTGGAGGGTTAGAAGCCATTCAGCAGATGGGCTGGCACACTGCTTGGGAGGCATATTTCTAGGCTGAAAAGCTGGGGGGCTATGGGGAAGACCCAGACCCTCCCCACAGTAAATATTTGGGGCTCCAGGCCAAACCCCCTCAGCATGATGTCACTAAGTGGAGGAGTGGTGGGGAGGGTACCCCATTTTTATGACTCATCAAGTATCTTCCACTCCCCGCAGAGGATCCTGTTGTGAGGTCCCGACCTCAGGAAGGAGACTCCCCATCCTCCGACTCACCCCCCTTCTACAAGCCCAGCTTCTCCTGGGACGCCCTGGCCTCGTCCTATGGCCACTGCTACCGGCAGGCCCCCTCCACCATGCAGTCCGCCTTCCTGGAGCGCTCCGTCAGCCTGTACGGCAGCCCGCTGGTGCCCAGCGCTGAGCCGCCCTTGGACTTCAGCCTCCGCTACTCCCCGGGCATGGACGTGTACCACTGCATCAAGTGCAACAAGGTGAGGGCCGGGGCTCCCGGGCCACTCCGCCTCCTCCCCCTGCACACCAGCAGCACCGGGGTTCACAGTCCCGGTGGGGACCCCGAGTTCCCTGGCAGGATCCGCATCACCATTCACCGAGCCTCGACTGGCCGTGGGCTGAGCCCTTGATATGCATAGTGCAGGAGGTGGGGGGCTTAGGTTCAGAGAGGTTGAGTCACTTGCCTAAGAGCACACAGCAAGCAGGTATCAGAACCAGCATTCAAACCTGGCTCTAAAACGCTAGACGACTAGCCTCAGGCTGGCGGAAGCTTCCAGATCCCTCTCCCAGCCTCCATCTCATAGATCCAAACCAAGTTGTGAAGAGGAAAAGGGGATCCCCAAGACAGAGCAAAGTCTGCAGAACTATCAATCTGGGGCTCCCTCCCGCGTGCTCACCTGTGGTGGAGCGGGGACCCCAGGCTGTCTCGCCTCTGCACCCCTGTGGCTTCATGTCCCCCTGCCCCCAGGTGTTCTCGACCCCGCACGGGCTGGAGGTGCACGTCCGCCGCTCTCACAGCGGGACCCGGCCCTTCGCCTGTGACGTCTGCGGCAAGACCTTCGGCCACGCCGTGAGCCTAGAGCAGCACGCCCACGTCCACTCCCAGGTGGGCGAGCAGGCCCGGCGCGCTGGGCCACGAGTGCCCCCCAGGAGGGCGGGGCTTCGGGGCTGACCCCGAGCAGGGCCCCGCTCCTCTCCCCGCCCAGGGCTTCAGCTCCCGCCCCCGCCCCACTGCGTCGGCTTCCTGTGCTTGGCAGGGGCTCTCGGCCAGGCGGGTTCAGGCCTTGTTGTCTGCCACGCTCAGAAAGAGCCCCCACCCCACCCCGGATGAGCAGGGCTGGCCCTGGGCTTCAAGGCCTGGATTGGGAGAGCCTGGGAGCCAGGCTTGCCGGGGCAGGAAGCCCCATCCAGGGCTCCGCTCCAAGGAGCCACCTAAACCTGACCCGAGGTGCCGACACCTGCGTAAACATCACAGGTCAGGTGGGAAGGCGGGAAACACTCGGGGAGCTTCTGTCTGTGGGCGCGGCCGTGTGCCAGCGGCGGCCTCTCCTCGGGGCCTCCCGACAGCTCTCAGGTCACAGCTGCTGTTCAGAGGGTGGGGAGGAAACTGAGGCCCGGGACTGACGACTAGCTTGTCACGGGGCCAGGGAGAGGCCAAAGAACCAGCCGCGATAATTCAGGCTCTTGATGAAACCACCACACAGCCCACGGCCACCCCTGCTCACGGGGCTCACTCTTGGCGAAGGGTCAGGGAACGTGAACCGGGGGAAACTCCCAGCTGTGTAGGTCCCTTAGTCAGTCAACAACAGGCGTCGAGGCTTCCTTTGAGTGGGACGCAGTAAAGGTTACAAGGGAAAATCCCACAGGCACGAGGCAGACCCCAAGTCTCAGTTCCTCCTGGGATTCAGGAATGGGGGGTTGGGCCCCGACTCCTGCTCCTCCGGGCTGTGTCCTGGAGGTCACCCCAACGGAGTGTCCTGTTCCTCAGGGGATCCCGGCCGGGCCCAGTCCTGCACCCAGCGTGGCCGTCCCCGGTCGCGAGGCCCCAGCTGCGCCTGACCCCCCGGGGCCTCGTTTCCTCCGGCAGGAGCGCAGCTTCGAGTGCCGGATGTGCGGCAAAGCCTTCAAGCGCTCGTCCACCCTGTCCACCCACCTGCTCATCCACTCGGACACGCGGCCCTACCCCTGCCAGTTCTGCGGCAAGCGCTTCCACCAGAAGTCGGACATGAAGAAGCACACCTACATCCACACCGGTGAGCCCCGGGGCCCACCTCCGCTGTTAAAAGATCCTGGCTTTCAGACAGGGGTGGGGGTAACCTCAAAGCGGGGTGCACTCCCCTCCAGCGATGTTCCTGAAGCACACTTGACGTGAAGAAAGACAAGGCAGGGAGTAGCAAAACGCCACCACTGGTCATCGGTGGGCAGGGGGGATTAGCAGATTTCTCCTCCCTCTGCTCCTCCCATCCTTCCTTTCTTCCTCCACTCACCCCCCGCCACGCGTTCATCGCTCCTCATCCACTCACCCCTCCATCATTCACTCACCCCTTCGCGGGGTCACTCAGGTGTCCCTTTTGCACCTGTGCCAGGCGCTGCACTAGGTGGATAAACAGGACGGGTCCACCCCTGCCCTCAACAAGGTTCAACTCCGCGGGGGGAGGGGAGTCAGCTGGCCTGTTTGCTTGTCCCTTTTCTGGCTACATGCGAAAGGGCATGCGGGCTGGCTGTGAAACAGAGCAGGTTTGGGGGACGAATGCAGAGCACGGGGGGGCAGGCCTGGGGGGGGCAGGCCTGGGGGGGCAGGCCTGACACCGCCCTTGCTGCCCTGCAGGAGAGAAGCCGCACAAGTGCCAGGTGTGCGGGAAGGCCTTCAGCCAGAGCTCCAACCTCATCACCCACAGCCGCAAGCACACGGGCTTCAAGCCCTTCAGCTGCGAGCTGTGCACAAAGGGCTTCCAGCGCAAGGTGGACCTGCGGCGGCACCGCGAGAGCCAGCACAACCTCAAGTGAGGCTGCACCGCGCCCGGGCCCAGCAGCCTGCCCCGAGACCCCGCCACCTGGAGGGGCCCAGGTCCCCAGTCCACTGGAGGCAGCACTGGACGGGAGTCCTCCGGCTTGTTGGAGACTCAGGAAGTTGCTGTGGGACCTCAAGCAAATCGCTTTCCCTCTCTGGACCAACATTTCTCCTGCTGCAAAGTGTGGAAGCTGGGTCGGGGCTTTTCTGAGCGGAAGCTAGCTACGGGTGTAAAAACTCAGGCACCTTCCCAGGTGCCAAGCCCGGGTGAGAGGAACCCCAGGTGCCTGGGGCAGCCAAGGACAGCCGGAGCCAGCGCCCACAGAGAAGCCCCCATCTGCTGCTCACCGAGCCGGGAGCGGTCACCCCACTCCTACATGGGCCTCTTGCTGGCTGCCGTGGATGGCCGGACACCACCCCACCCGCTGTGGGAGACCTAGCACCCCCTGCTTTTGCCAGATATGCTGGCTGCCCCCACTTCCGCCTGCACGAGCTGGCCGTGGGCCTCAGGTCTGCTGCCAGATCATGAGGCCGAGAGGCCCGCAGGGACTACCACCAAAAACCTGTTCTGTAAATAAAAATAAAGACCGATTTCTTTACCTTTGGCAGCACGTCATTGGGGCCAACTGGGAGCAGGCTAGCGCAGAGGGCCTTGGGGAGGGCTGGGGCCTCTGAAAAGCAGGAGAAAACACGGGGTGCTCACGGACAGTTCGGGGCATGCGTCCCAGAAGGAGCCAGCAAACGGTGACCGGAGCTTCAGACCGAGCCCTCGGGAGCCCAGGTGAAGGCAGCTGGGCGGGGTGAGCTTCCGCGCCTCTGCAACGATTGCCCACAGACCTCGTGCCTCAAAACACCCACGTGTGTTCCCTTGCAGGCTGGAGGCCAGAAACCCAGAATGAGCCTTAGTGGCCAAACCCCAGGTGCAAGCTAGCAGGCTTGCGTTCCTCCTGGAAGCGCCAGGGGAAAGCGCTCTGCTTCTAGAGGCGCTAGCCGGCCTCGCGGGGCACTCCCTCGTCCCTTAGTGGACGCTGGTGACAGCAGCTGGCCCCCCAGGCAGTTCAGCGTGGTCTCGCCATGGCAGGGTCTTCAACATCACCACACTGTTCATGTGGGGGTCACCGTTAACGGCCCCCAAAGATGAAACCCACGTTCTCACCCCTGCAATCTGGAGGGTGACCCTATATGGCAAGGGGCGCTTGCAGATGGGATTCAGGGACCCCGAGGCCCGGCCCTCCCTGGCTGCACGGGCTTCCTCCTCGGTGAGCAGCTCTCCGTGCGGGTCCCTTCCTGTGGGTCCTTGAGCGGCCCCGTGCAGGGCCTAATGCACGCAAGCGCTGCCAGGCTTACCGGGCCAGGCTCTCCTTTCAAAGTCCTACCCGTCTTATGGGGCTGGCTCAAAGGCCGCCTCCTCCACGAAGCCCCTTGGTCATACCCTGCACCCTGCACTCTGAGCTCCTCGGGTTCCTCGCTCACAGCTCAGGACCTCTGACCCTGGAATGAGCTCTCTGTGGGTGACTGCCCTCTTCTAGTAGGCGCTCATTTCCCCTGGGCTCCAGCCGTCAGCGCCAAAGCGCCTGCCTGGCTCACGGCAATTACGCTGCTGAAGGAACCACTTCTGGGTTCCAAGCCGGGCCCAGGTTTCCACATGCAGCCTCTAACTCAAGCAAAGAAGGTGCCATTATCCCATCTCTCAGATGGGGCGTGGAGGCTCAGAGAGGTCGGCCAGTTCACCCAGGTCACACAGCAAACAGGTGCAGACCTGAGCCGGGATCTGGTCCCAACTGGAGGCTGTGTTCTTGTTCTAGGCCGCCCACTCTCCCCTGCCGAGAGCCCCTGGGGTCGGGGCCCTGGGGAATAAATCCTTGACTCTCAGGCCCTGCCCTGGCTGGATCCAAACTACCCTTTCCCAGAGTCTCTTCCTGTTTGATTTAACCAGAATTCCCCTAAACAAACGTGAAGGGCGTGCGAGGGTGGGTGGGGCTGGGGATTTGCATGGGAGGTGGTCTGGCTCCTCAGCGTGTCCTGCCTCTGCGGCCAGGCCCTCGAGCGGCAGGCCCAGGAGAGGACCACCTGCTCCCTGCCCCTCCTGTCCACCGGCGGGGGTGGGGGGGTGTGGGGGACTAGCCCAAAGCCACCAGCAGGGCCAGGCCTGGACAGCTCGTGACCTGAGGGTGAGGGGCAAGGGCCTGGATGGGCACCGCTTTGCATGCTCCTTGTTTGCCAAACAAAACCGCAGCAACAGCAGGATTTCAGCCGCTTGGATGACGGCAGGGCGGGGCAAGGGGAAGGAGGCCGTGGGGTGGGGGCCTAACAATAGGCCTTTCTTCATCTGCTGAGGTTGGGGACATCCAGATTTTGCTTGCTGGCCACTCCCCTGGGGTCCGCTGGGACCTCTGAGCCGGGGGGCTGGAGCCCTGTGTGTGTATGCAGCAGGGAGAGGGGGCCGGTGTGTGTTTCCCAGGGAGAAAAGTCCGCAGCCATGCAGGGGCTGGCTGAGGCTCACTGCCCGGAAGGCGGCAGGATTGGGGCGTCAGGCGCATCGCTCCCTTGCCCTGAGCTGAGAGTGCTCCCCTGCCCTGCCCAGCCCGGCTCCTGGAGAAGCCCCCTGAGGTGGCACAGAGCACCCCCATCAGAGCTGTCTCCTTCGGGCTGCGCCTGTTATGCAGCAGGTGTGTGGGTGCCTCCAGGGGTGTCCTTGGAGTGCACTCCAGCCCCCCTTCTCCACTTCCCATCTGGCCCGAGATTCCCTCGGGGTGGGGACTGGAAGGCGCTATAGTCACTGAGAAGGGCGCCCCGCTGCCCTGGGCACAAAGGCCCAGAACCCCGAGAGGGGAGGCGGGGGCCCTAGTCCCCCCTTTAGCAGCAACGTCACACAGAAGTCAGCTGGGGCCTTCCCGCTGGGGCCTTGGGACTGGCTGCTCCGCTCCAGGGGGCTTTGGGGTCCAGATGGTGCCCTGTGAGGCTGCCAGGGCAGTTGGGGCGTCGGCCGTGCCCAGTGCCAGTGCGCCCCGGGCACGCTGCGAACACACACTGAGTGTGGAGACAAGCCCCGCCGAGGCGCAGTGAAGCTTCCGCACGTTCCCTGAAGGGCCCAGTGGGCAGTGGCAATTTCAGGCCCCAGCCCCAGCCCCAGCCCTGCAAGCCCCTGCCTCAGGGCAGCCTCCGAGCAGGGCAGCAGAGCTCGGGTCCGGGGCCCTGAGGGACAAACTGGGAGAGGCCGAGCCGGCCTGCCATGGAAATCACTGATAAGGATGAAAATGCGTCCTGGCCAGCCCAGAAACTGGTGTGGGTGCCCCAGCCTGCCCTGCCCTGCCCTGCCCAGGGTGGGAGTGGACGGACAGAGGCGAGCGGCCCGGGCTGGACACTGGGGTGGGGGGAGCCGGCTGGAGGAGGGGGAGCTGGGCGGCTGCGGGGCCTCTTCTGAGAGCTCCCTGCAGACCAAAGGCCCTTCCTCTCCTCGAGCGTCCAGCCCAGCCCCGGCCGTGGCTGGTCTCTCTGCCCTGCTGAGCGCCGGTTCTGTTCAGGCAAACGCCACTCCAGGGGGCTGACGGAGCATCCGGCTGGCCAGGGGGGAAGGAGCTGGACTGGCCGCACGATGTGGGTGGAGCCTGGCACAGCCGGGCAGCAGGAGAGGCCCTGGAGAGCCTTGGAAAGGTGCCACAGCACCGTGGACAGCTTTGGGGAGCCGGGGAGCGGCGGGCCTGAGGAGGAAGGGAGCTCACTTTGAGACAGGCTGCCCAGGGTGCGTGCGCATCCACGCCGGGGCCAGAGCCGCCTCTGCGCTTCTGGGTCAGCCTGGCGGCCTCAGCGACACCCCTCGCCAAGGCCCCCAGCTCCCTGGCGGGGCGGGAGCGCTCCCAGGGGTGGGCGAGGGACGCCAGGAAGAACAGCCCAGCTGGACTTGCACACGGCAGCGAAGTCTTCCCTGTTACCCCAAGGGGCACTGAGGGGCCCTCCTTGCCATGTCTCACCCTCCCCTGAACCTGCTCAGCCTCGAAAACCAGCTCTCATGCACAGCTGCCCTGCGCCCGCTCCCTCGGCTTACGCCCAGAGAGCCTCACGGGTGGCACACGAAGCCCTCAGTGTTGGCCAAAACAGAGGTGCCCCGAGAGAAGGCACTAGCCGAGTGCGGGGGACAGCACCCCCGTGCAGGAGCCTGCACTCGCAGGACAGACCGACAGGCCGGGCTGACAGGGACGGCGCTCGGGGCCTGGCAGAGAGCACAGGCGCCCGGTGCCTGGGGCCACTCCGGAAACCAGTCTGAAGACCCCCCAGGTGCCACTGCCCTGGCTGGGAGGGGCGTCCCCTGGGCTCTCTGCGCGAGACCGCGCGTGGCGGGGTGAGGGTTCACAGAGGCGCGTGCTGCTGCGGGAAACAGATCTGCGGAACAAACGTGTCGGCACAGGGGGCTGTCGTGCCATCGTCAGTGAAAAGTGGTTTGACAATCAGGGCGAGAGCACGCGGGGCCTGTGCCGCTGCACGCAGGAAGGGCGCGGGAGGGTGCGGCCTGTCGTGACGCGGTCCCCGCGCTGTCCTGAAGCGCTGTCCCCGCGCCGCCCGCCAGCCCAGGAGCCGCGTGCAGTGCTGTAGACACTAGGTTTGCTTTTCTGGAGCAGGCACGCAGGAGAACTTTGTCGCTGGCGTTAACACTTTGTGTGTCGGAGCCCTCTAAATTTACCAGCCCCTGGGGCCGGCCATTGTCTGTGCCACCGCATGAGTGGTAGAAGCATTCAATAAAACACACACAACTCCTGAACGACTGGATATTAAAAAAACTGTACTATCTCTCATAAAACACCTTCCACTTTCACCAAAGCAATGTGTAAAGCTTCTAGACTGAGTACGATCAAAGCAATAGCTCCTAATAGTTCCAAATAAATCCACCGTGGCGTGAAACACCGGACACTAGATGAACACGTATGAATACGTGAGCGGCCACCCGATACTGGCGACAAAAACACGCACTAACACGCGAGCGGCCCACAGAGTGTTAAAACAGACGCCCTCCCCCAAGTGCCGGGTCCCTGCTGGAGGTCGCGGTCCCCCTCCCCCCACTCTGGGAGCAGGCTCCTCTTGGCCCCCAGCCCTGGAACCCCCTCCTGGCAGCGTCCGGGTCCAGTGCCTTGGGTCCTGACTCAGCTTGGGGGCGCGAGAGCGGCTCTCGGGGGCTGACTCCTCCTTGGCCCGGGTGGAAACCCCACTCGTAGCGGCAGGCACCACTGGACCCCCAGGAAGACCTGGCCTCCGGGTGCCCTTTCCCTCCTGGGGACCGGGTCCCCGGGGGCAGCCAGGCAGGTCCGGGTTCCCGTCGGAGGTGGGGGGCTGCAGGAAGACAGGAGGGAAATCTGAGGCAGGACATGAGCCGAGCGGCCTGCTCAGGTTTGGCCTGATAAGTTTATCAAAGGGAGCCGTCTGCCAACCGTCGGCGCCGCTGCGGGGGACACTCCCGGTGTCCTCGGCGTTATCGGGGGCCGGGCCCCGAGAGCGGGAAAGGGGGCAGGAGTCAGAGAAATCCAACCACTTCACCCAAAAGGCAAAGCCCGGGAGGAAGAGGCTCGGGGGCTCCCGGGGGGCCTCCCACGCCCAGCTCTCAGCAAGCGCTGCTGGGGACCAGCGCCCTCCTCCCCTGCCCCCCACTTCCCTGTCACGGCCTTCCAGGCCTCCAAGGGGCTGATGCTCCCCAGTTCTTCTGCTTTCCTAAAGAAAAAGTCCCCCTTTCTGGAAGGCTCCCCAAAGCTATGGAGGCCACCCCCTGCCAGCCATTCCCATCGCTTGGCCTGCTCTGTCCCGCGCTGGGGTCAGGCTGAGAGGCAGAGTCAGTTCCAAGACCCCGCGGCGGGCCCCCCCGGCCCCCCACAAGGTCCAGCCTGGCTCTGACAGTGGCCCCCCAAGTCGGGGCCCCCCAGAATCCCTGCTGCACAGATGAGGGGACTGAAGCTCAGAGCGAGGAGACCAGGGGCAGGCAGAGGACCCAGGAGGCCAGGAGCACAAGGCGGGAAGGCGCGCCCCTCTCACCCCCTGCCCCGCAAGTTTGTAGGTCCTGCCAGAAACCCCTCCAAAGAGGCTGCGCAAGGCCCCAAAGAGGGAGAGGCAGACCCCACGGCCCACAGGGGGCGTCCTGCCGGGCTCTCTGGATTCCTGGGTTTCCGTGATTTCTGGGGGGCAGGGGGTGGGGAAGAGAGGGGGTTGGTTTGTCTTGAGAGAGAGCTCGCGCGAGAGAGGAGGGTCCGGACCAGGGCATGCGTGGCTGGAGCCAGCTGCAGGCGCCCCTCCGCCCAGCCTGGGCCGGGTCACCGTCGCAGTGACCTCGGGTCCCCAGAGTCCACGGGACAACCCGGGCTCAGCTCCCCTGGGAGCACAGAGACCACCCTGGTGGGCTGAGAGCACCCACCATTCGGTGCCTCACTGTGTCTGCCACGCCAGGCACCCTTCCGGGCGGTGAGGACTGGGTGTCAGAGGAAAGCGAGGGGCCCACCCTCATTGGGGGTGCGAGGACGGGCAGGCCAGGCCGGGGGAGCACCCTGAGGCTGCTTGGCTCCAGGCACGGTAACCGGGGCGGCCAGGAGCGCGTCGTTTCCTGGCAATGGGGGTGGGGGGCCGAGAGGCGAGCGGGAGGAGCGTGCTCTGGTGTTGGCTTTCAGGGCTCTCTCCTCCGTGAGAAGACTCAGACTTGGCCTGGGGCTCAGGGCCCTGGGGTTTCCGAGGCCCCAGGGCAGGGTGCGATGTGCGGGTGCGGTGCCAAGGCGCAGAGGGGAGCTCAGACAGCAGCACGGGCTGAAACTGGGGATGCGGGAAAGGGCCGCGTGGCAGCCTTTGGGGACGTGGACAGCTGCTGGGCATGGCTGCAGACGAGCTGGCATCGCAGGGCTGGAGAGCGCCAGGCGCCCGCGCCAGCACTGCACACGCGGGGCTCCTGGAGGGGCTTTGCTCACCCCCATTTTCCTGATAGGGGAACTGAGGCCGGGGAGGTTAGATCACTTGGAGGGCGACGGGTGCTCCTGGCTGCTGGCACCTCGACACTCGAGTCTGGTCCCCTCCGCCTGGAGGGGCTGGTCCCGTCCGGTCCACTCCGACCGGCACTGTGAGGGGCTCGCGGTGACGTCACGCACAGCACTTGTTGTCGCACCCACGGCTCTCAGCAGGAGCACGGGTCCTGGCTCGGACCCCCAGGCCCGGGTCCCCCCGTCCTCGTGGGCTGTCCCCGCTGACAGCTGGAGCCCCGACGCAGGCTGAAGCGCAGAGCTATTTCTGCCCAGGGTGACTTGGGACTTCCTCCCGGATCTCTTAAAAATAAAACGGTTATCGTGGCCCTCAGCCCCTTCCTCCACAAGGAACCCGGCATGATTTCTGGGGCAGGCAGGAGCCC
>PVIJ01003392.1:106058-136509 GCA_004024925.1 Scalopus aquaticus
TCCTCGTCTGTGACCCCACACTGAGCAGGGACCCCAGGCTGGGGCGTGAGGAGGACAGGGCCAGCAGGTCCTCTGTGCCGGGGAGGCCTAATCCACCCCCACTTCGCAGGCCCTAGACCCCAGTTCCAAAAGAAGGGGCTCCTCCAGGTTCCCGAAGAGGTAACCCCAAGACTCCATTCAACTAGCAGTTGCTGGGCCTCTACTCTAGGCTGGCCCTGGTAGGGCAAGATGCAGGACAGGCGGTGCCGTGTGGCCGAGGGGCCACCAAGCCCATCCCCGCATCAGGGAAGTCTCCCTGGAAAAGGCAGATATCTGGTAAAATTAAAGAGAGAGAGAGAGAGAGAGAGAGAGAGAGAGAGAGAGAGAGAGAGAGAGGGAGAGAGAGAGAGCAGGAGGGGGGTGGGAGAGGGAGAGGGAGAGGGAGGGAGAGAGAGAAGAACTGGATCTGTCAAAAGTGGACAGAGCCACCCATCAAGAACACCGCAGGTGCAAAGGTCCTGGGGCCACCCGGGGCCTCCCACCTGCCTCTAGTCCCACTCCTGAGTGACTAGAGAGCTCAGGGGTCAGCCAGTGCCCTTCTTGGGGCCTCAGGGAGACCGTGGGTGACACATGGGGTTGCAGGAGCTTCCCGGAGGGCTGGGTGCCACCCCACATTTGCCTCTGCTCCCTGCTGGCTCATAGGGTGCCCTGGGGCTTGCCACCTGTGCCCCACCGGTGCTGGACCCCTCTGGGGGGGGTCACTCCCTAGAGCTCAGCGCGGGCAGTGTGCAGAAGCCAACAATCTTAGCTGGAAACCGTCGCAGTTCGGGGTTTTCTCCAAGCCGCTCCCCAGCACCCCTCGGCCCAGCCTCAGACTTATCACTGCCCCCCAGCTGCCTCGCCCCCAGCCCCCTCCAACCACCTCCCCTGGATGATTCAGCAAATCTTCCCTCCCTGGGGGAAAAACAAGGGTGAAAAATCACAATGTCAGATTACAAAGCCCAACTGTGGGGGGCCCCTGGCAGGGAGATAAGAGTCCTGCTCCCCGCCCCCAAAGCCCCTCTGACAGATAAACCTTCTGAGCACCATGGGGGGGCACTGTAGGTGAGGGGAGCCCAAGCAGCCTCCCGGGAGCCCCACGGGCGAGACAGTCCCGAGAGTCTGTTGGGTGACCCTGGCCGGGTGCAGCAGCTGGCCGAAGAGGAAGCAGCCTCAGCCACCCCACCCAGCCGCCTCACCCCCTCCTGGCCTCCCAGAGGGGGAAAGAGAAGGGCAGGGGCTTTCTCAGAGTTCAGTGGAAGGGTACCCACAAAAGCCATCCGCCCTGGCTCCCCTCTGCAGCTCAGCCTGCAGACCAAACTCTAGGCTGGCCCAGTTCTGCTGGGGCCGGGCTGGCTTGTCCACCAGGGGCCGCCTGGGAGGGAGAAGCGGGTGGGTGCCAGCTCTGCCGGCCTCTGGTGTGGGCTGGCTGGGCCATCAGCCCTGGAGGCCTCTGCGGGGAGAGCAGGACTCCCAGGCTAGAGTTGCATCCTGGAGACCCCCTGGGTCCCCACCCCCCTCCCCCTCCCCCTCCCCCTCCTGGGAGGCCACAAGCTTGCTTTCCCCCAGAGGAGGTAGGGGAGGGGAAGCCACATCTCTACTCTGGGTGCTCTCTCTCCTGACAATACCCCCACCCCTGCGGCCCCACCCAGGCCCAGGAGTCCCTGGTCTCTGCTCTCCACGTCCGAGGCCGGGGGTCAGCCTGGCGCTGGAACGAGCGTGGCTTGGGCAGTGCTTGGCACACAGGGCCAAGTGTCCGGCTACCCCTTCCCCTTCACCTGGGGGACCTTTGGGGTGACGTCTCAGGAATTCACGGGCGCAGCTAGGTCAGACAAGGCGTGAGCGGGCCCTGGCGCCGCTGGGCTCCAGGGGCTTATTTAAACCCCCAGTGGACCCGGCCGCCTAAGCCTCCACGGTGAGGGGTCCTTCCCTCCCGCTGGACCTCGGGGTGGGGGAGGCGAGGTCTGCGGCTCCGTGGCGCTGGGCCGATGGATGGTGGGTGGATGAAAGGGTGGGTGGGTGGCCGGATGTTGGGCAAACACACCCTCGGGCCCGGCCCTCCCCACCTGAAGAGGAGCAGTGCACGGTGCCAGCCAGACCCAGGGGGCAGGGGCTGGGGAAGGGGGCTTCCCAACCTTTGGCCCGGGAGAGAGAACTGGAGTTGAGGACTATTGTCAGCCCCACCTGACACTGTGTGGAGGGCGGACCTGTTAGAACTGCTGCCCAGGCCCTCTGCCAGCAGCCCCAGCCCCAGCCGCTCCCCACAGGGCGGGCAGGCCCCAGCCTCAGCCCCATCCGACCAGCTCGGATGCCCCCCCAAGGGCCGGTCTGGACTCCCCAGCAAAGCCTGGGACTGTGCTTCCGCGGCTTTGCAGAGGCCGGGCCGGAGCCCGCACTTGTCCAAGGTCTGTGTGAACCCCCAAGCACCTGTGCCCCAAAGCTGGCTGCTCTGAAGGTGACCTGCCTGAGGGCCTCGTTGCACCACCTCTAGTCCTGGACATCAAGCTCGCACTCTGCGCGGCCTGAGGAGGGACCAGGCGGACATAACCGGGGCGCACCCTCCAGCCCCATCTCCCCTTCCTCCTCTTCAGCCACACAGGTGGACACTCCTGAGTTGTTGGCCTATCCGGGCCATTCACCCCAGGCTAAGGTCTCGCCTCTGGGCTCACAGGTCCGCAGAGGCGGGGGACGGCGCCCCCTGGTGGGCGCGCCCGCGGCTGGGCCGCGCTTCTCCAGCCCCTTGGGGATGCTCTCCCTCAGACCCCTCGCGCCCGCCGGCCTGCAGAGGTGACCCCGAGCGCGAAGGGGGCGGCGGAGACAACGACAGGAGGCCGTGGGGTGGGAGGTGGAACCTCAGGGAATTTGGGGGTAGAAGGCAACCTGGGTGTGGTTGGGAGGAGCCGCGAGAGAGCGGGGTCCAGGACCTCCCGGAATCTGTTAGCAGGTCTGGTTTCTTCCCAGAGCCGCGGGGAGCCACAGCAGAGGCGAGCCCCGGGGAGCGCCCCTGCACTGCCGGAGAACAGCGCCCCTGGCTTTTGCGGGGGGCGAGGCAACCAGGAACCCCGCGAAGGCGGTGAAGCCCTGGCCCCGGGCTGGCTGGGGCCCCAGGCCCAGCGCCCCAGCAGAACACCTCCCCCGATGCCCGGGCAGCCCGTGAGCCCCGCCCGCCTGGCTTCGTGGGAGACAGGTTATAACTGCTCGCAGCCCCGGTGGGAGCAGCCTACGAAAGCCCAGACGCGCGGCCTTGCCCAGCGCGGTCCCGCGGCCTGGCCCCTGCGCGCAAGCACACGCCCGGCATCCGGTGTCCGGCGCAGACCCTGTCCCGCCCACAGCGCGCCGGTGTGCCCGTGCAGCGACGGGGCAGCGCGGCGGGACTTGCCGCGGGGCAGTTTTCATGGCATACTGCCGAGTGAGACCCGAGTCCGGCCGAGGGACGGCCGTGTCTGGTCAGCTGGCGCCCAGCCCAGCCCACAGGTCCAAGGCCGTACCCCGTCTGCAGGGGAGGCCGGGCAGTCCGTGCCGCTGTGTGTGGACGGGGCAGGGACGGCAACACCCACCCGCGAGGAGAACACGCATTTCTGCCCGCCCCGCACCCGCTCTCCCGACAGGAGCCCACCACAGGCGTCGGGGAGCCGGTCTTCCCTTCTGCCTGCGCCTGGGGTCCTCAACCACGTGCTTCTAGGTACGCACACCCCTGAAATAGAAGTAATCGTGGGTGTGGGAACCACACGTGGGTGAGGCCACGGGGGGGGGGGGAGAGAAGATTGCAGACGCCAGGCCCCACCCGTGGGAAGCTGGGTGCGGGGCCAGGGGTGGGGGAGTCCAGGGCTGCCCCACACTTCTCTCGCTGCCATTCCTGAGAAAGGGAACTGCAGAGAAAGCGGGTGGGGGCAGAGGCGGGAGAGCAGGGGTGAGCCCAGTCTGGGCATCATTTACCCCCCTCTGTCCACCTTCCTGCTGGGGAATCTTCTCTCCTGGGAGGGCCACCCTAGCTGGTCAGTGGGCCCTCGGTCAGCTCCTGGGCACCTTCAGAGCCCTGGGCCCTCGTCCCCTGGTGAGAGGACCCGCCGCATGGGCAGGTGGGGTTCTCTGGGCGCTTGGAATAGCCTCCGTCACAGCTGAGGCAGTGATTACATTCACATATTTGTAGATTAATCAAACCACTTAAACTGGGTGTATTTTATTGCGTGTAAATTACACCCCAATAAAGCTGACATAAAGTACATATGACTACATCTAGGCACAGGACAGGAGAACAGCAGCGCAAAGGGCAGAGGGTGTGTTTGCATTGCTACAAAGCGGTAAAAACTCATCTAAGAGTGACTGACTAGGGGCCTCCCTGGGGGCGCAGGGGTCAGTCTCAGCACCATCAAGCTGTCGCCAGCAACTGCAGCACAAGTTCGATCCGTGGCCAGGGAGCTTCCCACAAGGCGCAGCAGACCTCTCCTGTCTCCCCGCTGCTCCCCTCAGCAGTGGACTTCAGTCAATCCGCCTGTTCTACTCCCCACTCTGTCTCTGGCGAGCCTTCTCACCCCATACCTCTAACCTGCACCCCAGTTCTTCTATGCATAAATAAATAAAAACAAGTCTTTAAAAAAATAAAATTGACGTGACTAGATCAAGGATTCACACTATAATCTCTAGGTTAGCCAGGAAAAGTATGTAGTTCTATTTATTAGTGGGGAAGATAGAATAATAAAATATAATAAGTATAATAGAGAAAGAGAAGCAAGAGAAAATGGACGTGGGACAGGACAAATAAGAAACAAATAGTCACACTAAAGATTTCAACCCAAAGAGACCATCTTACATTAAGTATAGAAAGATAAGGTGCCCCAGGTTAAGACAAGGGACGAGAGGGCAAACCACACAACTCCTTCCCGCTGAGGAAAGGCAGACATGCAGACAGAGCAGGGTTGAAAATGAAATCTGGGAAAGATGCGTACTGTGGAAAACACAAACAAATCTTTCAGAGTGAATCTGATATCACACGATGTAGAGTTTCCTAGACATAAAGAGGAACATTTGTGGGTTTTTAAAAAAAGATTTAAAAGCTGGGGTGTAGGCCAGAGGTGTGGGGGTGGTGAGAGGATTCACCAGAGACAGAGTGGGGAGCAGAACAAGCAAATCTACCGAAATACACTGCTGAGGGGAGCAGTGGGGAGACAGGAAAGGTCTGCTGCACCATGTGAGTCAGCTCCCTGGCTGGGGATCGAACTCGTGCTGCAGTGGCTGGTGGTAGCTTCATAGTGCTGAGGCTCAACCTCTTGTACCACCAGGGAGGCCCCTTCTGTTTGCACTTTTTAAAAAATTGTGGCAAGATATACAACCACAAAACATACCATCATAGCCACCTTAGCCCTGAACTCTAACCAGGGCTGTGAAGTCCGTTCACACAGCTGTCCCACCATCCCCCGTCACACTCAGAACTTTCTTAATACTTGACCACATTGGGAATCCTGCAGGCACCAATGGAGAAGCAAACCGTTTCATCTTGTCCCTGAGAACCTTATAGATCTAACATGCCCCCTCCCCACCCATTCTCACACCTGCCACGAGAAGTAAAACATTCAAACACGCATATTTTCCCACCACAGTCCAGTGTCTACGCACACAGGCGGGCCGTCAGGAGCTGGCCCGTCCATCCAAGGACCAGGCTGAGTCGCTTCATGTTCCAGACAACGCTGACGCCTCTGGAAAGCAGAGCTTCTGCAAGGCCTGAGACTGAAGCTGAGGCTCGGGCCGAATTAACCCTGCGAGGGAGCTCCTCAGCCTGTCGGGTGGGAGGGTCTCTGAGTCCGGAAAGGGAGCTGAGCCCTGGGGCTGCAGTAGCTTGTGCCCCTGTCCCCACCTTTCTCCAGGCAACAAACACAGCATCTCTCCCATGGGGAGTGAAGTGTACAGGCCATCCCCATGACACCCCATAACACCCTTGGTGGTGGTAAGGGCCACAGAGGCCCCAGAGCCCTTCTTTCCATAGGTGAAAACTACCACCTGGCAGGGGACAAGGTGGGAGAGGACACCCCGAAACCAGGTGGCCAAAGTGCCCCTCAATATGTAGATTTAAGCATTGGTGTCTAGTCTGAAGGCTACAATGTTTGGGGGTGTCCAGCTGCTCCTTTACCTGGGCTCCTGATCCCTCCTGGGTCCCTTCTGCTCCCAGCCTGGCCTCACAGCACTACCCCTGCCTTTGACCTCCTGCCTTGGCCCCCAGGCCTAACCAGGTGCTGTCTCCCCTTCCTCCCAGGCCCTCCCCTCAGGTCCCCATCAGGGGCCTCTCCCTCCCTGATGACCATGCCCCATCTGGGAACTGGGCCAAACAAGACTCAAAGGAGCCAAAAGGCAGGCAGATTCTGTGGCAAGGCCTGGACGCCAGAGGTCAGTCATCCAGACTTGGGCCCTACGGCAGAAAACTGCTGTTCTGCAGGAGGAGAAACAGAAATAAAACAGTGCTGTGTGACGGGTGGGTTTGGGTGCCATGGGCACAGAAGTTGACGCCAACCCCCAGCAAGGTGAACGCTAAGCTAAACATGAAGGAAGATGAGGAGCTGGGTGGGGTGGCATGGAGAAGGGGTGGGGGTCCCTGGAGACAGGGCTAGCTGAGACGGCAGCTGGCTGCTGTAGGGGAAAAGATGAGCGCAGAAAGAGCTGTCGGGTCCTTGGATTGGGAGGTGGTGCTGCCAGGAGCCTGGGCGCTCACTCAGTTTTCCAGGTGACTTAGAGCCAAACGTGCAAGTTCAGAAACTCAATTCCCCTGTAGCCAGATGTAGGGGTGCCATATTTAGCAGATAAAAATGCACCTAGCTAAATCTAAATTTCAGATAATGAGGCAACGTCCAGCATAAGCACGACCCAATATTGCATGAAGTTCAAACCTAATGGAGCATCTAATGTTGCTGGGCAACTCTGCCAATGACGACGTCATCAGGACCGACTCGAGGGCACCAAACTCACAAGGGTCTGATGTAGATACACCGGTTTTGTGTTCTACAGCTCTAGACAAGGGTGAAACATGTAATTTGGGTTTCTCCTTTCTGGAAAACTAAAGCGTCTGAAGAATGGTGAGCACTGAAGGATGTGATAAGTTGGAAAGGAGATTTTATCTCAATTTTCTTTTGTGTAGGAACACACAAGACCCCACTGGAGAAGGGGGACCAGGGACTGCTAAGCCCCCCTGATGAAATGCACGGGTCGTCCTTCTCTTGCTGGGCGTTGTACTTGGCTGGGGGCGGGGCATGGGGAGGGGCATGGGGAGGGGGCTGCTCTTTCCAAGTGTCCTGGCCCCTGCCAAGTCTCCCAATTACAATATAATGTCATCGTTCACACTCAAATTAGACATTTTTCTTTTTGAAGTGTATGGTAGTCCTGGCAGCGCTCTGACTTTCTTAAGTCCATCCAGAACAATATCATCTTTTGATTTAGAAATCATTTCAGAAACTTGGGGTAGTCAAATGCAGGGGTGCCTTGCTCTCACTCCTTATAGCCTCAAATCCAGTCCTTTCTTTCCACTCTCACTGCACTTCCTGACCCGGACAGCACCTTTGGCCCGTATTGTGCAGCCTTTCGTTTTATCTGAGTCCAATTTTGCCCTCTCTGGCCTATTTTCTGTCTTTTAAATGCACAACTCAGATCACCGCGCTCCCGAACGCCCGCTGCAGGGCTCTCGGGCCAGGCACCTGCTTTTTAGGACCTGCCGGGCCTGCGCACCCGAGCCCGCGCCGACCCCTGCGCTGCCCTGGCGTCCCGTCTCCCGCCACTCCCCACAGCGGCCGCGCTGCCCCGCCAGGTCTCGCACCGCCGCTTAGCGCTCGGCCCTCGCTCGGGTCCGAGCAGCGCCCGGCGGGCAGCAGGCGCCAGGGCCCTCTGCCAGGCGGCGGGGCACCCCCGGCAGCGTCCCCTCGTCATCTCCACGGGCCGCTAGAAACCCCGTCCCAGGGCGGCGGACAGACGCGCGGGCCCGCGCCACAGGGAACCCGCGGCCGGAACCTATTCCTCGCGGGACCTCCCGCGCCAGAGGCAGACCGGAAGTCCCCTGGGGCCCGCCCCCGAACCACCATTGGTGGTCTTCGACGACTGGGCGGTTACTCCGCCTAGTCTTGGCTCTTTATTGGCTAAAATCTTGGGGGCTGGAACCTGGCGTCCTCCTGGCTCCTCATTGGCTAAAACTCTGCCGCGCCTAGGGCTCTCATTGGTTAAAGTCATGACAGTGTCTTAGGGCCCCTCGCGGGTTGGTGCGAGACACTGGCCCTTGCCCCGCCCCTCGGGCGCCCCCTCTTCATTTTCAGCCCGAAGTGGAGGGCAGGGTGGTCGTTCGCCCCCACGCCTTGAGGTCTCCCCGCGGGCGCTAGTCCCTGCAGGCTTCGAGTCCCGCGAGCGGCGAGGGAGCCGGAACGTATTTTCACGGAACCACCGAGGCGAGGCCTGAGGGGCGCGCGGAGGACGGACCGCGGCGGGCCGGGCCGGGATGGCGGCGGGGGCGGCCGACGCGGGGCCGGCAGTGGCCGTCCCGGTGGAGCTGCGGCGCGAGCGGCGCTTGGTGTGTGTGGAGTACCCGGGCGTGGTGCGCGACGTGGCCAAGATGCTTACCACTCTGGGCGGCGAGGAGGGCGTCTCCCGGGTACGGAGGAGGCGTCCCCGCGACCGGGGGGGGGGCGGGCGGGGTGGTTTCCTTGGCAACGGGGGTGGGGGCGGGCTCGACCGCGGGGACGGAGCTGCGGGCAGCGGGCTGGCGGGGACGCTGGCGCGCGGGGCTGTCTTTTCCCAGAACGGGGCCTGGGCATCCCTGCCGGGTGCGCTGCGCGGCCACAACCTGCCACTTCTCACGGACCGGAGCGTTTAGGCGCGGGCGATTACGCCTGCGAGCGAGGAGGGATGTGGAAATCCCCGCCCTCCTTGTTATCGGGGCTGTGGCCTTGGTGCCCAGGGTTTCTGCTGGTCAGACTAAATGGAGAATCAGGCAGGGGCCTCTCACCAGGGCACAAGTCCCGGTGTGAGGAGCACACTGGGAAACCAGGACCTGCTGAAAACAACAGGCAGACATTATGGCCAGGTTAGCAAAGTCAGCTGGATCACCTTACTTGTAAAGATTAGCAGAAAGGCCGGAGTAGGGACTAGCCACAGTATGCTGTGATTAGCAGGAACTATGGAGTCCCCCAAGCAATAGCCCCGGTCACTCCACCCTCATGTACGCATCCCCACGCGTGTACATTCCCCACCTTCTAGGGACCTGGTTCTAAATAAATGAGACTGCCCGTGGATCAGGCTGCACCTTTTGGGGTAGCCCCACTAGGCCCCTCTACTTGGACTTTGCATCTTTCCTTAGCCCCACGCCGCTCCCAGTGCTGCCGCCTCTCAGGGCAGCAAAGAGACAGAGTGTTCTGGTACTAGCTTTAAAAGTAGTGACAGCTGACATCTGATTCTGTAGCACACTCAGTGCTAGGGGCTGTACTTGCAGGCGACCCTCATTAAACCAGGTAGACACTGTCACAGTCAGCATTTTACAAGGAAATTGATGAACTTGTTTAAAGGTCTCCCAGCAAACAGAGGAGTTGGGATGAGCCCTTTGCTCCGTGGAAGCCCTTTTCCTGCACCGGAGCTTGAGCTCTCTCCTTTAGAGACTTCCCTGACTGTCCTGACTAAAGTGGCCTTTGGCAGTTAACAACTGCCTCCTCACCCTGTTCACTCCAGCCTAAAATTTTATCTCAGCGTGTTCCTTGCCTTAGCTCTGAGACTAAACTCCACAAGAGCATGGCTATCTGTCTCGGTCACTCCTGTATTCCAAGTGTCCAGGTTAGGTGCCTGCTTCCAAAATAGTTTTCAAATGCACAGTTGAATCCTCACAAAAATTTGCTGCAGTAGATACATTGAGCTTTTTAGCTAAAGACGCAGGTAGGAAAGGCAGTCAGGTGGGCCCCGCCCCTCTGCAGTGAGGGCTCTCCATCACTGCTTCCTCGTCCCTTATGTCTGGAAGCCTGAACTTGACATTAAGCACAGGATGCCCCAGCAGCCCCATCGGAGGCATTTGTTCTTTTATCCTGGCGTGTTCACGCTCCCACGGCATCGGTGGCACCCTTACGATCACCAACCCCAGGGAGATCTGCCCAGCTACACCCTGAACCCTTTGCAAGAGATTCCAGCCAATTGTTCGGTCCATCCATGTTTCTTGGACACCGCCTCTGTGCCAGGCCACATCCGGGGTCCTTCCCGGCCCGGAAGTCTCAGATGTGTGTATGTTAGGGGGTCAGAGACTCTCCAGGGTGGGGTTGCTTTGAACCTCCTTCCCCTAGGTGCTTCCTGAGCGCCTCCTAACGGCCAGGCCCTGTCCTGGGTGCCGGGAGGCCCGCAGACCTGCGAGTTGATGACCTCGGCCCAGTGAGCTTGGCACACACTGACACCTGCGTCAGGCAGACATTTGCACACGGGGCACGCAGGCTGAGTGTTTCCCCCAAGTTAGGTGCCTGGCTAAGAGCTTTGCACGTATTGACATTTCACGTTGGTGACAGTCCTGTGAGGCAGGCTGTGGCCGCCTCCACTGTAGGGAGAGGAAGGGACCAAGATTGGAGAAGATCAGTCACAGCCAGTCAGCGCCAGGCAGTGATTTCCAATTGCGCCTAGAAGCTTCTGCATGTGGCTGCATACCAAGACCCTTAGGCGGGAATAATTTGTTAGAGTGGGAAGTCTTGCACAGGGCTCAGAACCCCCGTAAACTCAGGGGGGATGATACCCCCAGGCAGCAGCAGGAGTCATGTGACTCCCACATTGTCCCTTGATACCTGATGGCTTTGCCTGACCACCAGCTTTACAGCCTCAGACAAGGAAGAGACTGCTCATTTTTTCTACTAAGTGAAAACGAAGACCCTTGGGCTTGAAAAATGAGTCTTTGGGAGTGAAGAGCTGAGCGTGAGACCCTGGATGTTGGGGTCACCATCGGGCTCTTGCTGAGGGGGCAGCTCCTGCCGGCTGCTCCCGGCCTCACGCGTCTCCTTTGGCCTCGCCCCAGATCTACACAGACCCCTCCAAGAGGCTGGAGCTGTACTTCCGGCCCCACGACCCCTACTGCCACCCTGTGTGTGCCAACCGCTTCAGCACCAGCAGCCTGCTGCTCCGCGTCAGGAGGAAGGCGGGGCGGCCTGGGGGCGGGGGGCCCGAGGCCCGCCCCACGGCCGCGTTCCGCATGGAGATCGTTGGCATCATCTCCACCATCTACAAATTTCAAGGTCTCTGCCAAACATGTTCCTTGCCCTCGGGTGGGTTCAGGCCCGTGTCCCCTGTCTGAGGGGCCACGTGAGCTGGCAGGAACTGCCCAGGCTGGTGAGCCAGCAGCCCCCTCTGCCGTGCCCCCTGCCGCCCGCAGCTTGCACGCCTAAGCTGCGGTCTGTGGGTAGCCTCCCCCTTTCTAAACCCGCCGTGTGGGACCAAACGAAGTTGGCCTCCAGGCCCCCCACCAGTGCTGTGGAACCTTTTCTCGGCCTTGGCTGCTGCTGGCCTCACTCCCTTTGCAGCCTCCCAGGCCCCCTCAGCCCTGTGGGACCGCCCCTGTGGGCCCTCCGGTTTGCTGCCCCCGGGGACCCCAGCACGGAGGCGGAAGGGTGGGAGCTCCGCTCCTTTGGGGCAGGCAGCTCGGCTCCCCTAGCCCTATGTCCTAGCCCGCACCGGGCCTTCAGGGCAGGGCTGATGCCCCTGAAAGGGCCAGGCCAGGCTCGCGGGCAGCCCTCGCCAAACAACTGGCAAGGCTTGGCAGGTCTGCAGCTGCGCTGCCATGCTGGGGGGACTGTGGAGAATGAGGACTGAGAAAGGAGGGACCGAAAGACGGGGACATGGGAAGTAGAACAAAATGGGCCCATGGGTGGGCACTCGAATGTCCGTCATTCGGGGGGAACATAGGACCCCCGCGGTGGGCTGGGCTCCCCAGGGATTCACTTGGTGACTGCTGCGCCAGCAGCCTGCGCCTTGGGGTCCCGGCCAGCTGCAGCAGCCCCCTGGAGCTTGTCAGACACGCAGCATCTTGGCGTCTGCGCCCGCAGGACGCCCCCCGCACTGCACGCTGCGGTGCCGCCCTGGCCTGGCCTCCCCACGCAGAACGCCATCCCCCACGTACCCTCAGCAGTGGCTGGGCACGCGAGCGCCCAGCCCACGAGGCGTCCCCACGGGGTGTGGTGTCAGCCCTGCGCTGGGCAGCGGCTCCCAGGAGGGCGCGGGCGCGGGTGCTCGGCGCGCCCGGGCCTGGCGGGCATGATGGGCGTCTGCCATTGGCCCGCTCCTTCCAGGCATGTCCGACTTCCAGTACCTGGCGGTGCACACGGAGCCCGGCGGCCGGCACAGGTCCATGTACGACAAGGTGCTCCTGCTCCAGCCGCAGAAGGAGGCCTTCTTCCACCGGGAGCTCCCGCTCTACATCCCTCCGCCCATCTTCTCGCGGCTCGACACCCCCGTGGACTACTTCTACCGGCCGGAGACGCAGCACCGGTAAGCCCCGCGTCCTCACGCTAGCCTGGGCTTCGGAGCAAGGCCCTGCGGAGGCTGCTGGGCTCCTGCCGGTGGCTGGTGGCTCGGCGCTCCGCGGGCCTGCCCTGCGCCGAGCTGGAGATGCCAGGGGGCGAGGGTCCCCGCTTTGCCGACTCCAGCGCAGGGTCTGCGTGGACCAGGCGAAGGCGCTGGGTAGCCGTCTTCAGATGGGGGTGTTGGAAGGGCCGCCCGCCGACGCGAAGGGATGGGGTTTCCTTTCTCTAACTGAGGAGTCAGGAAGAATGAAAACCCGAGTTTGAAGACCCCATCTTGAGATGATGACAGTGCCACCCCTGCCGCCGGCCACCTCGCGCCCCCATGGGAAAAGCACTGGCATCTTTGACCTCAAGCCTGCAGCGCCTCCCAGGCCTCTGCCCCCCAGACTCAGCAAACGGGGTTTCTGGTTGCGGTTTGCAGTACTGCGCCCCTGTCTTTGCGGGCCGCGGGGCCTCGCCTGCCCTCAGCACCACGCCAGCCTCCCTCCTGTCCCCCTGCACTGCCGGTCGCCACCCCCATCCGAGCGGACTCCTCCGCCCCGCAGGCAGAGATCTGGGCTCTTCTGCTCTGTGGGAACCCAGCGCCTGGGGCACGCCCACAATGCCTGTGGGCCCAGAGGGCAGAGGCTTCGGCAGCTCAGTTAGGAAAAACCCGTCAGCGAGAGGAGGCGGAAGCGGGGCGCTGGGAACGTACCCGCAGAGGGTGGTGCTTGCCGGGGTCCTGCCGGGTCGTGCCTTAGGCTTCCGAAAACGTGGCAAGTTTCAGGCTTGGGCAGCCAGGCACTCTCCCCTCCGACCAGCCTTGCCCAAGCCCGTGGCCGCGGCACCTCTAGGGGCAGCGCGGCAGCTGATGCGGGGCCCTGGCGGTCCCGGGTCGGTGCCCCCTGGAGGCCCCGCTCTGACGCCCCTGACGCGCCTCATGCGCCGTGCCGGAGCCTGGCCTCTCCCGCCAGGGACCCCTCTGCAGCGGGCTTGCGGCGGTCCCCACTGCCCTGTGCTCTTTCGGGGTCGGAGAGACTGACGAGCTTGGAGATACGTAGCACAGTGAGCGCCTGCAGACTTTGGCACGTTACTAAGCGACTGGCTGGATGGCAGGGATGTGGCCCCTCCGGCTTGGTCTGAGGGCCCCGCAGAGCTCGCAGGAGCCGGGACGGCCTCTGGGTGGCCGCGTTCTGGCTGGGAGGGGGTGGGGCACGGGCGACGTGGGGCCGTGCCCAGAGGCAGGCCTTCAAGGAGGCGCAGGGCCACGCTGGGGCGGCGGCTTCGGGTGCCAGGTGGCTCCCGAGCTGCTGACACCTGAGACAGCTCTGAGTCGTGACAGTGGAACTGGGAACACCCCGGAAGAATACCCCAGCCCAGAGCGCAGCTCCAGCTACGGAACAGCCGGGGGCCAGCAGCCTGGATTGTGGACAGTGGGAAGGGTGAGGGGCTCAGAGTCAATTTTGGGGAGAAAGTGTATTGTTTTCTTTAAAGGAAAAGACCATGGAAAGCTCCAAACAGTCTCTAAAATACTGTCCGGTGGGCCCCACCTGCGGCCCAGCTTCAGGGACCAGCAGCCCCACTCCCCTCAGCATCGCGTCTCCCAGGGCCAAAGCTGCCGTCTCACATGCATGCACACGCGCACCCTTCTGAGGCCTTTTTAAAATCGGGCTTGTTAGGACGAAGCGTCACGGAAACATGTAACGAAAGGAGTCGGGGCCCATCCGCCCGCGGAGCCTGACGGGGCGGGGGCGCGTGGTGTCCCTGACGCGCCGCTGGGAGTGAAGCAGGGGCTGGGGGCTGACAGTTTTCTCAAGTGCTGTGATGATTTTGCCCCCACAAGCAGTTTCCTCTCAGGGTCAGAAACAAACAAAAATCGAACAAGGAAGCAGCCCCCTCTGCACTGCCGGCCCCGCCCATGGCGGCCCCATCCCGGTGGCCCGGCACTGGCTGGCAGCACCCGAGTCACTTCTGTGTCCCGCACGGCCAGCGGACAGCTGCGCCCTGTTTTCCTCCCTGGGTGGTTTATCGGTTTTCCAGCACGTGGAGAGAAGCCGCTGTTCTCCCAGGGCCGCATTGATTTTTCCTGCCTGCGGCCTCCCTGGCTAACTGCTGGGGTGGGGGCCGCCTGTCCTGCCGGGCCTGCGTCTGGGGGCTCCTCGTGCCCTGGCCCTCACCGGCTCCCTCTGCCCTCAGGGAAGGCTACAATAACCCCCCTGTGGCAGGGGAGAACCTGATCGGCCTGAGCAGGGCCCGGCGCCCCCACAACGCCATCTTTGTCAACTTCGAGGATGACGAGGTGCCCGCGCAGCCCCTGGAGGCGGCGGCGCAGACGTGGAGGAAGGTGCGCGCCAACCCCCTGGACCAGAAGGTGGAGGAGGAGCTGAGGAAGGTGAGCGGCCGCCCACGCGCCCCCAGCAGCCCGGGGCTCACCTGCGGGCGTGGCTGAAGCCCGCGGGCGTGGCTGAAGCCCGTGGGCGCGGCCCCGCCTCCCCAGAGTGGGGTGCTGCCTCGCCGGCCTCAGGGGGGGGACAGTCGGTGCTTTGTCGGAGGGTGGCCTCCCCCGGCGCCCGGCCCCGAACCCGAACCCCTAATCCACCCCAGCCCTGCTGTGTCCGGGCCGCCTCGTCCTACCAGCGTGGCCGTGCTGGGGCCTCCTGGGCCTCGGGCTTGCGGGTTCCAGGACGCCCTAGCCCGGGGCTCCGTTCCCCTGTCACCAGTGTCCCCAGGGGGAGGACGGCGGGTCCGCGGAGGGGAGGGGGACCCCCGTGCTCACGGCGGCCTCTGCCTCCCCAGCTGTTCGACATCCGCCCCATCTGGTCACGGAACGCCGTCAAGGCCAACCTCAGCATCCACCCCGACAAGCTCAAGGTCCTGCTGCCCTTCGTGGCCTACTACATGGTGAGTGTCCGCCCGGCTGAGCCCCAGCTCTCCCGGCCCGTGTCGCCTCTCAGAGCCCCCGCAGAGCAGGCACCCCCACCCGACAGTGGGACAGCCCCTCGGGGGCCTCCACAGCCTGTCGGCACATCCGGCCAAGGCTCGGGCCGCTTTAGGGTTGAGGAGTGATTGTCTTAGCTCTACGGGACGGGACTGCACGTTTTTAACTACCTCACGCTGAGGACTTTCTGAGGCCCGGTCGCAGGCTGCGGTACCTGTGCTTCCTCCCTAGAGGGGCTGCTTTCTCTGCGGAGGAGCCGGGCCCACCGGGAGCCTGACCTGTCAGGCCACAGCGCCCACCACAGCGCCCCCTGCCCCAGCTCGCTCTCCCTGGGGTGCTTGGGCCAGGTCCGCCTGGGGCTGGGCCCCGGAGGGCGTGGTGGGGGGGCTTCCTGACCGAGGCCCTCCCTGGTGCCGGGGTGAAGGGGTTCTGCCTGCCAAGGGCCCCACCTGGAGCGGCAGGGGAGGCAGCGTAAGGCCCGACACGGGGGAAAGAAAGGCTCAGGCCTCGGGCGCTTGCCCGGAGCCCAGAACTCAGGGCGCGGCCGGGGCCTCTCCTTGGCTCTCTCGCCCAAGGCCCTGCTGAGCACCGGCGGGCTGGCACAGCACAGCACGGCACGGACAGTGCGTGCAGCCCGTGGCGGAGGCCCCACAGCTCAGTCCTCACAGCCGTGGGGGGCCCCGGTCCCTCCACCATGGGGCCCCCGGTGCCAGCGCACAGGCAGAGCTGGGCCAGTCGGCCCCCGACGCAGGTGTCTGCCGCCCCGGCTTGGGCGTCTGTCGTGAGAGGGCTGAGGGTGGGCCTTGACCCAGCGGCTCTCTCAGATCACAGGCCCCTGGCGAAGCCTGTGGATCCGATACGGGTATGACCCCCGGAAGCACCCAGAGGCCAAGATCTACCAGGTGCTTGACTTCCGAATCCGCTGCGGGGTGAAATACGGTAACGACGCCCGAGGCCGCGGCTTCCTCTCTCTCCCTGTCTCCCGTTTCCAGCCTTCTCTGCTGTGAGAAGGATCTGTCCGGTGGAGAGAACAGGCCTTCCCCCGGGGAGCCCTGTGGGCTGCAGGCAGCGGAGAAGTGAGGGTCCGCTCTGTCCTGGCCCGGCCCCGCCCCTCCAGCTCCCGCGCCACGGCGCCCCTCCCCTGCCCGCGCTTACCCATGCCTGTCGCAGGCCAGGCTGTGTGGGCGCAGCGCCGGCCTCGTGAGTGTCTGCCAGGCCCGCGTGGCCAGTGCCCCTTCTCTGGAGCCGGCTCCCTGGCCCGGTGCACCACGGCGCGGAGCCGGCACTGACCCCGGGGGGACGTGGGCCAGCCCTGCCTGACGCGCCCCGTCTGCAGGTTACGCCCCCAGCGACATGCCCGTGAAGGCCAAGCGCAGCACCTACAACTACAGCCTCCCCATCACCGTCAAGAAGACACGTGAGTGCCGGCGTCGGGGCGGCCTACGGCCCTCACCAGCGGTGTGGACGAAACAGGCATCTGGATGGGCTTGGGGGTGCGGAGGGCGAGCGAGGGGAGCGAGGCCCCCCGTCCTCAGAGCACGCGCTTGTCCCTTGCAGCCAGCCAGCCGGTCACTGTGCGCGACCTGAAGCAGGGCCTCGGCCCGTCGGGGGCGGCCAGCGCGCGCAAGTCGGCCTCCAGCAAGTACAAGCTCAAGGTGGGTGCCCGGGCCAGCGAGGGCCTGGCTGACGTGTGCAGGGCCTGGACTGTGCCCCCGGGGGTTCTGGGGGCAGTTTTGCCCGCCCAGCACCTGGGCTGCGGGACGGGAACCCTGGCGGGTGTGGAGGGCCACAGGCGCTGACGCCAGCAGCCATGCGGGGCTGCCTGTGAGAGGCGGGCCCCGAGGCCAGGCCCGGGCCGGCGTGAGTGCAGAGCGGGCAGCCCAGCTGGAGGGCGGGCACAGGCCCCCCTTGGCATCCGCAGGAGCCCCTTCCCGAAGACCTTCCCCGCGCCCCGGCTGATGGCCGTGCTCCACGGGGGAGGCAGAGTGGGGTGCCACCTCCCATTGGGGTGGCACAGAGTGGACCCGCGGGAGAGGGCAGAGGGCCAGGGGATACGTCTCCCTGAACCGTGGTCTCCTGGCTGCTCCGGGGGCGGGGCTGGCGTCCAGCGCCTCGGGCCGCGCCTGGGGGAGAGCATGGATGTGGCCGAGCCCCGTGCTGGGGCTGCGGCGCCCAGAGGCCGTCGGCCCCCGAGGTCAGAGGGAACCTCGGACAGCAGAGCCGGCGTGAGGCGGTCGGCCCCTGACCGGTCACGAGGGCGGGCCTGGCTGCCCCCCCGGATCCAGGGGCAGGCTGGCCCGCGGCCGGAGCAGCCAGCACCTCGGGGAGGCCTCCGCGGTCAGCCCGCGCCTGCCTCAGGCCGCCGCCCCTCTCCCCACCTCTCCCCAGGACTCAGTCTACATCTTCCGGGAGGGGGCTTTGCCGCCATATCGACAGATGTTCTACCAGCTGTGCGACTTGAACGTGGCGGAGTAAGCACGGGGTGGGGGCGCGAGGCGGGCGGGGACTCGGACGGACTCCCCCAGCCTGTTTCCTGCAGCTCGTCCACGCCCGCGGGCTGCGTCTGGGGAGAAGCCCCCGTGGGGCTTGGGCTGGGCTCTGGGCTCGGCGGCTGCTCCAGAGGAAGCTCTGCCCTGGGGGCGACTGCGCCCCAGCCCCGGGAGCCGGACTCCAGCCCTCGTGGTGCCTGCAGAGCGGGGCGGGGTCAGTACGGCCCCCCTGTGCGCAGGCCGGGCGTGCTGCGCTGGCCAGGGGCCCGGCCGGGAGCCCCCAGGCCGGCTGCTCCTCCCAGGCCCGCCCAGGGCAGCTCCCGCGGCCGCTCGGAGCGCCCGGCGGCTCGCAGACGCCCCGGCCCTGAACTTGACTTCCGACCCCAGGTTGCAAAAGATCATTCACCGCAACGACGGGGCGGAGAGCGCCTGCACGGAGCGGGACGGGTGGTGCCTGCCCAAGACCAGCGACGACCTGCGGGACGCCATGTCCCTCATGATCCGCCAGACCATCCGCTCCAAGCGGCCTGGTGAGCGCGGGCGGGGCCGGCGGGCGGGGCCGGCGGGCGGGGCTTGGGCCAGGAGGCCCCGCCCCCTCTTTGCTGTCCCGGGGGCTGGGCTCCTGCTGGGCTGCGGGTCAGCCAGGCAGGGAGAGCACTGGGGGCCCCCTCTCGGCTTGTCCCCTGCTTGGGAACCAGGGCCAGCCAGGCCCCACGAGCCGACGCAAGCAGGGCAACACGCCCCTGAGACTGCGCTTGGGGCTGTGGGCTCGCCCCAAAGGGAGCCCTGGAGCAGAACGGCCCTGCAGTGCTGTCCGCCCGCCCCACTCGGCTCTGGAGCCCAGCCCTGGCCGTGGCGGCCCGCGGGCTCACGGCCTGCTTCGGAGTGACTCCGGCCTCTCCCTCCCAGCGCTCTTCTCCAGCCCGACCAAAGTGGACGGAGGGAAAGAACAGCTGACGTCCGAGTCGGGGGAGGAGGAGGAGGACGAGGAGGAGGAGGACTTCAAGCCCTCAGACGGCAGCGAGAACGAGATGGAGACGGAGCTGCTGGACTACGTGTGACGCCCCGGGCCTCCCTGGGCCCGCAGCCAGGTCTGGCCTCTTGAAGGAGCCGGCACAACCAGGCGCCCCGCGCCACCCACGCTAGCCCGACTGCCTCGGGGGCCCTCGAGGAGGCTGGGGCCTGGCGCGGGGGGCAGCAGACCCTGGTGTTGCCCCCTGGCCTGGCTGCCTGGAGACAGCCCCGAAGCCAGGCTCACACCTCCATGGCCCACCACGCCCAGCGGCCGAGCCAGCACCCGGCGCCTCCCTCTGGCTGAGACCAGCCGAAGGTGGGGGTGGGGAGACTCGGGGAGGGCCTCTCCCTGGAGCCTGAGGCTGCGCGGCGTGGGGAGCCTGCCCCCCCGAGAGCGGCCTTGGGTGAGCCCGACTGGGCTTGGTTCGGCCAGGGCCAGGCCCAGCTGCAGTCCGCTCACTAAACGCGCTTCCCGGGTCCGGGGCTCACGGGGCTGCACCCGGGGTTTCCTCCCTTGGACACGGGTCCCGCTGCCCTCACTCCTCCCACAGTCTCCTTCAGTGAGCTCGTGTGGGTGGTGCTGGGACCACACAGAAAGGCCCGAGGGCCCTCGTGCGGCCGGTGGGTGCAAGTGGCCCCCCCGAGGGCTGTGCGCCAGGAGCCCGCCCTGTCTGCTCCGGGGTGAGCTCCAGGGCCCTGCCGCAGGTTCCCACTGGCACCGCCCCTGTGCTCCCGGAAGCGCTCGGGCAGCCTGGCCGGACGGAGCCCAGCCCCGTCAGGCCCCGTCAGCCCCAGCCCTGCTTGCCCAGTCGCGGTCACGCCCGGCCAAACCCTGCGGCGCCCACCTGCTCAGGCCCAGGATCCATCTCAGGGTCGGCGGGGTGAGCCGCCGTGAGGAGGGTGCGGTGCGGCCCTGCTCTCCCTGCCTGTGGCCCTTCCCTGCAGGGGCCGCGCGGCCGCTCCCTCCCCGGGTGCTGCTGTAGCCTGGGCGCCGGCTGGGGCTCTTCCCTTTACGGGAGGCCACCAGGTGCTGGTTCCCATCTCCCCAAGCCCTGGGTCCGTCTGCGGATCTGAGAGGCGAAGGGGGCGGGACACTCCTCCACCCGTCCCCCATCCACGGTTCCCCTCAAAGTGGCCCCACCACCTCCGCTGCCCCATCAGGGAAGCTTCTCAAGTTCCGCCCACACTTAGAGGATTTGGGGACTCCCCACAGAGAAACCTACACACCTGCTCTGAAGAGTTGCAGGCACATGGCAGCTGCACCCTGCTCCTGCGCGCTTTGTGTCTTGCTGGGGCTGTGGGGGGGCCCCGCTGCGGTGCGGGTCCCAAGAAGCGTCTTTCAGCTTCTGGTCGCCATGGCAGCCCAGCCCCTGCCAGGTGCCCCCCACCCCCTTCCTGGGTGTGGCAAGGGTGTTTGGGGACCCCAGACCGAGCACCAGGGATGGTGGCTGCTCCTGACACTTTGCTGACACGGAGCTTTAATATTTGTATATAAATTATATAATCAGTGCGTACAGACGTGTCCCACTTAAAGCAAGACTTTGGGGTCCTGCCTCTGACCTGACACCTGCTTCTGTTCCCACCTGGGCAGAACCGGGCCTCAAGCACACCGCCGCCCCTTGTCGCCTGTAACGTGATTTTGAAAGTGGAAACAGGAGGTGACTCCTCCCTGAGGAGGTGACTCGGGGTAACCACGCACCTAGTGCTGACACGGAGAGTGGGGGAGTCGTGATGGGACCCCAGGGCGCAGGGTCACCTGAGGGCCTCGCACCTTCTCCCCGGCACAGCCTGCCCAGGCCTCCAGGGTGACCGGCTTGGGCATCGGCGATACACCGCCAGGGTCCTGCGATTTAGAACGGGTGTTTCTCTGCCCAGATACAAAAGCTACACGTTCCCTTCCGAGGGCCTTGCAAGCAGGGGGGCGGCAGACCCTGGCGCTGGCCGAGGTCAACTTCGCATCTAGAGCCCCCGTCTGTGTGCGAAGGTGGCGGGAGCGGCGCGGCGACGCGTGAGCAGCCCGCACGGCTGCGGCAGCTCAGCCTGGGCCTGAGACGGCCTGATGGGCGACATTTCCCGGGGCGTTGCCAACACCGGCGTGTCTGCCCTCGCGGGCGCCCCAGTCCGCGGAAGCGTTTGCCTGAGCCGCACGGCCACGCACCAAGCTCGGGCGCATCCACACAGAACCCTGACCCTCAGCGAGACGGTGGGGAGGCCGCAGGCTCCCCGAGAGCCCGCAGATGGCTGTGGGGGCTCCGCAGAGAAGCACAGATCCCCAGAAATCATGCGTCCCGTTTCAGGGCCCCCCAGGCCCGCATGATCCGTCCTTCGACTTCTAGCAAGTCCAGGGGCCAGGACTCATGCCACCGCAGCACAACTTACGAGAGCCCAGTGACGAGCAACCTAAGTGCCCAGCAGCAGATGAGTGCAGGGAGGAGAGGTGGGTGGAATACTATTCAGCTATAAAAAAGGTGAGCTCTTGCCACTTGTGACAACAGGGAGGGAACTGGAAAGGATGAACTAATGAAATAAGCCAGTGGGAGAACGACAAATATTCCAGTGTGGAGTACAGGGAAACCAAACAAAGGAGCAGACCAAACCAAACCAAGGAGCAGTTCTGCCAGTCTGCAGAACTACGGGGGAAGGGGCCCCTGGTCCATGGGAAAGGGCTGTGGACACTCTGGTGGGGGTGACGGACACCTGAGGACGAGGAAACCTGTCCCCCTGGATCATATGCAGCGCTGTACACCAACATCACCTCAATAAAAAAATAAATACGTGAATGGAAAAAAAACCTATTATCTCATTATTTCCCTGTTAAATTTTTAACCTTATTTGATTAATAAACTCAAGTCGAAGAAAAACATGTTGATAACACACGACACAGCTGTCTCAATACCATGGACTAATATTGAGCCAGTCAGGATTATCACGCATTTCCCCGAGTCACATGAGCTTGGAAAGCCCTTGGGTGCCGCGCGTCCAGGAGCTCAAGGAAGACAGAATTTACCCGAGTGCCCGTTTATCTCAACCCAACTGGAAGAGGATGCCTTTAGGGATTGAAAAGATTAGTCCGGCAACACCATCAGAGGTAGAACAAGAGTCGCGTGCACACCTAACATTACACACACGCGTGCTAAGTGTGCGGAAACGCAGACACCAGCCGACATGCTTTCATTCTAAACTTTCAGTCACAAGCCAGGAAGATGTCCTCGCACTAAACCGACGGTTTGGCCCTCTTTGTGTTTTGATCTGAATTGTTTCTGGAAATTGGCCCAAGTCAAAGGTCCCTACTTAGCTCTATTTGTGGAGGTCCCTGATCTCATGGACTGAGTTTCAGGTGAGGGGTCGAGAGGCCCCACAGCTGTCCAGACGACAGAAAGCCCGCCCAGTGGACAGAGCCTCAGGTTCTGCACTTTTTCCTCTTTTCAGCATCGGGGTTGCTTTTCGGGGTCCCTGAGTCCCTAAAGAGCCCTTGAAGGAAGACAAGGGGCAATTTCCAGTGACTGGGCAAGCGGTAAGGGAAGGTTCTGGCAGGTGGACAGGGGGTGCAGAGGGGGGCTTGCAGGGACACACGGGGTGGGCGGAGGGAGGGCTGAGGTGCTCTGGGGAGGCAGGAGCGGGAGCGAAGGGCTAGAGGCCTTAGGGGAAGTTTGGGGTCATGGCCCATTCCCCACCAAGGCCAACCAAGCTGCAGAGTTCTCGGCCAACCACAAAGGAAGCAGGCAGGACCAGCCTGGATGCCAGGCCCTCGCTGAGCCTGCTTCCTGCCCCTGGGCCTGGAACCCTCAACACGCACGCCAAGGGGGTGGTCTCCCCCACACCCAAGCGCAGGATCGCCTGGGCTGGGTCTCCGGGTCCCCACACTCGCTCAGGCAGCACCCCAGGCCCTCGGCCACCAGGGAGGCCACACGGGCTGGCCCCTAGCCCCAGCCACCTCTGTCCCCGAAGCCACTGGCCCCAGCCCACAGGGAGCCCTCCGCGGAGCTTAGGGCCCAGCAGGGTTCAGAGAAGATGCAGCCCTGGCTCCTAGTGGGACCAGACTCCTCACCCCGGGCACAGCACACACGTCTGCCCCCGCCCTGCGCCTGCCAGTGCCACCTGCCGCGGCTCCCAGGGGGCAGCCACCCGCACAGGTGCTGCACAGGCGCACCGGCACGGACAGCCAGGGGCCCTGGGAAAGACGGACATCCCCGTGTGTGTGGAATGTGACCTTGGCCCAGGCTGAGCCGGGCTGGCAGAAGCAGCTTTCGACCTTGGCCCAGGCTGAGCCGGGCTGGCAGAAGCAGCTTTCCCTCGACCCAGGGACTTGGCCTGGCGGGAGGCCAGCCTGGAGGAAGGGGCAGAGGTCAGGAGAGGACGGACCCTGTGCAGACAGCTGGCCGCGGGCCCCATATATAGCTCTGCCCAGAGGGAGGCCGCCCAGAGCAGCATCCGCCATGGCGCGCCTGGAGCTGCTCGGCCTGGCCCTGGCCTGCTGCCTGGCCGCAGCGGGCGCCGCGACGGTGAGTGAGAGGCCAGCGGGCCGGGCGGGGCCTGCCCTGCTCACCCCACAGGAACTGGGTGTTTGGGTGCCCAGGAGGGCAGGCAGGCAGCCGACCAGAAGGAAAGCCAGCCCAGCGGGAGCCCCGCCACCACGAGCAGCGTCTCCGGCCGCTCCGGGCTCTGGGTCCTGCCCCCGTGCGGCGACCGGGCTCCGAGGCCCTGGCCACTTCCCAGCGGGGACTCAAGCAGGAAAGGCTCCGGTGGGCGGCGGGTGAGCCTCAGGCTTCAGGAGTCCCTGGGGGCATAGAGGGGCCTCCGGGGAGGCCGGGAGCCGGGCACCGAGCACCCGCCGCACTGGACTTGCTCTGGCTTGCTCTGGTCAGCCCCAGATCACGGCCTGGCGGGGCAGGGGCAGAGTTCTGCCAGCCTGGGGTGGGGGCGCCAGTGTGCGGGCTGGGCACCAACCACCGTGGGGCCCGCTACAGTGATTGGGGCGAGCGAGGACGCGCCGGCTCAGGGCGCCAGGGCCGGACAGGGGAGTCCGTGCCGGGGCCTCGGGCAGCACCAGCCCTGGGGACTCTGCCGCCCTTGTCTGCGCGGAAGGGCGAGGGCTGTCTCGGGGACACCCTCCGCAGCCTCCCCCGGCCTTCGGGAAGCCCCTGGGATGGGACCAAAGAGCAGGGCACCCCGGGGGTGGGAGAGCGAGGAACCGGCACCCCCACGAGGTGGACAGGCGCCAGGGGCAGCTCTGGTCTCCTTACAGATTTGCCCCTCCCAGAAACCATCTCTGGGGAGTCCCAGGCTAGCTTGGGTGCCCCTCCCGGCCCCCCTGACCTCGTTTCCCTCCCCAGCTCGGCGCCGTCTACACCGAAGGCGGCTTCGTGGAAGGCGTCAGCAAGAAGCTCGGGCTCTTTGGCGACTACGTCGACATCTTCAAGGGCATCCCCTTTGCCGCTGCCCCGAAGCCCCTGGAGAAGCCCGAGCGGCACCCTGGCTGGCAAGGTGGGCGAGGGCAGTGCTGGGCAGGGCTGCAGCGGGCGCGGCAGGCTGGGGTTCACCCGCCCCTCCGGCTGCCCACCACCGCCCCTCCGGCTGCCAACACCGGCCCTCTGGCCGCCCGCAGGGACCCTGAAGGCCAAAAACTTCAAGAAGCGATGCCTGCAGACCACCATCACCCAGGACAGCTCGTACGGGGAGGAGGACTGCCTCTACCTCAACATCTGGGTCCCCCAGGGCAAGAAGGAAGGTCTGGCTCCCCCCTCACCCCAGTTCACCCTGGGAAGCCCCCAGCTCTCGGGGTCCAGACCCTGCTTGTGGCTGTTCCGGGGCTCAAAGCCCAACTTTCCTGAAATCGGCAGGGGAGGGGTTCTCAGAGCTGCATCCAGTCAGTGGCCAGGCGCTGCTAGAAAGGGGGTGTCGGGGTTCACCGCTGCTCCCTCCACTGCAGTTTCCACGAACCTGCCCGTCATGGTCTGGATCTATGGCGGGGCCTTCCTCATCGGGTCCGGCCAGGGGGCCAACTTCCTCAAAAACTACCTGTACGACGGGGAGGAGCTGGCCACGCGCGGCAACGTCATCGTGGTCACCTTCAACTACCGCGTGGGCCCGCTGGGCTTCCTCAGCACCGGGGACGCCCACCTGCCAGGTGTGCAGGGCGCGGGGCGTGGGCCGGGGACAGGGCGCCCCTCGCCCCACCCCCGACAGCCCCAGGCCAGGAGCCCGGCGGGCAGAGCCGGCGCCGGAGCCGGACTGTGGGATGCGGGAGGGCAGAGGCTGCCGCCCGGCGGGACTGAGTGCGGGGACCGCGCGGGGCGGGAGCAGAGTGACACAGAAAGGGGAGGTTGAGGCGGACACTGACGGACAGACAGACAAGCGGGACCGTGGCGGGCAGGTCGCCAGCCCCAGGTCCACGGCCTGCCAGCGCCCACCCCACCCACCTCCAGGGACCCCTATTCACCTCCCTGAGGTGTGCTCCAGGCCCCCAGGGGGGAGCCTCATCCCCCATGATGCGACCCCCGGCCGCCTGGCAGCACCCCGGGTCCTGATGGCCGCCCCACCCAGGTAACTACGGGCTCTGGGACCAGCACATGGCCATCGCCTGGGTGAAGAGGAACATCCACGCCTTCGGGGGCGACCCCAAGAGCATCACCATCTTTGGGGAATCGGCTGGAGGCGCCAGCGTGTCCCTGCAGGTTTGGGGCCAGGAGGGAAAGGCTCGCACCTGAGGGTTTGGGAGGAGGCGGTGGGGGCCGGAGGAGTGGGGGGGCCTGACATGTGGGGGTGCCCTCCCGAGCAGGGGTGACGGGACCCCTCTGTGTTGCAGATCCTCTCTCCCCACAACAAGGGCCTCATCCGGAGGGCCATCAGCCAGAGCGGTGTGGCCCTGACCCCCTGGGCCATCCAGAAGGACCCCCTCTTCTGGGCCAAAAGGGTATGAGAGGGTCGGGAGTGGGGGGCTTCCCCCTTCCCAGTCCCCGCCCTGGCCCCGCCCCTCTCTGCCCTGAGCGCTGGCCCCCCCGCCGTCCCTCCCCAGGTCGCGGAGAAGGTGGGCTGCCCCCTGGACGACACCGCCAGGATGGCCAAGTGTCTGAAGGTCACCGACCCCCGCGCTGTGACAATGGCCTATAAGTTACCCCTGGGGGGCGTGGAGTGTAAGTGGCAGAATCTGTGGGGACAGGGCCACTGTCCAGGGAAGGGGGGGTGTTATAGGCCCAGGGAGCACATTGGGTCCAGCAGCCCTCAGGGGTGCAGCGGGGGCAGGAGGGACCATCACCCCTTTGAGAAGCTGAAGGACATTGGGCCCCACCCCAGGGACACACATACACGCTGTGACCTGCACCCAATTTTAGGGGGATCTGGGGATCCCAAGAGGCTTTGGGCAAGTGGGCCACATATTCTTCCCCCACCCATTCATGCAAGGTTCTCTGAACCCTGGGGCCGCTGCCCTGCCAGCCCCGGGCCCTGTCCCCGAAGACGCTGGGCGCTGGCAGCCCCGCCAGGTCAGCCTCATCGGCCAGAGGTCGGACTCCGCCTGCTCCTCTGGCCAGCCAATAGGGGCGCCTCCTGTGCCTCTTTGCTGATCCCCAGAAGTGCGAGGCAAACTAGCCAGAACAAACCATCTGGCCCCCAAATCAAAGCAGCAGGCAGAGGCCAGGTGCCCCACCGCCCCGTGGCACAGGGCACCACCGCCGCAGAATCCCCTGCCCAAAGCCAAAACCCGGGCCCAGCGGCCCCAGCACAGGCCAAGGAGGGCAGAAGCTGACCCCCCGGCCTTGTAGGGGTGGAGTCACCCCCAGACATGGCGGCCAAGGGGCGGGCTGCCGATTTCTGGAAGGCCTGAGATCTCCACACTGCCCATGCAGACCCCTTGTATTACTACCTGGGCTTCCTGCCCGTTGTGGACGGAGACCTCCTCCCCGACGACCCCATCAACCTGTTCGCCAACGCGGCCGACATCGACTACATCGCGGGCCTCAACAACATGGACGGGCACTTCTTCGCCAACATCGACAACACGGCCATCAACAATAACAAAGTCCCCCTCACCGAGTAAGGGGGCGCAGGGGAGGCGGTGCCGGAGGGGAGGGCAGCCCAGAAGGGCAGCTGCCTCATCGGAGGGCCGAGGCTGGCCCTCTGGGCGCTGGGTGGTCACAGCCCACCGTCCGCGACCGGCGGGTGACGAGCCTTGGTCTCTGCAGCGAGTACTTCTACAAGCTGGTCAGTGGGTTCACCTTCGCCAAGGGGCTCAGGGGGGCCAACGCCACCTTTGACTTCTACACCGAGTCCTGGGCCCAAGACTCGTCCCAGGAGGCCAAGAAGAAGACCATGGTGCACCTCGAGACCGACATCCTCTTCCTGGTACCCACAGAGACTACCCTGGCCCAGCACAGAGCCAACGCCAAGTGAGAGGGGCGGGGGGCTCTGGGGGAAAGGGACGCGGGGACCTCCCACGCCGCCCCCTCCACCTTCACAAGGCCAGAGAGGGCTCCTCTTCACAGCCCAGCATCCAGGAGGGGTAAATCCCCCACGATCTTTGGCCCAGCCCCGCACACTCCCCCTCACTTGAAAGTTCTTGAGTCTCCTTCCCTTCCTGCCCTCATGCTGGGAAGGGAAAACTTGGAATGGCAGTGTGTGTTCCATCACTCCTGTGGGTTTCCCCTTGACCAAATTTCATAACTGAGGCTTGTGGTTGCGTTAAAGACATCATATATTCATGGGCAATGAGAATAAAAAGCAGCTAGGAATGCTCAAAACATGGGAAGATAAAATGAACCTAGAAGCCTAGGGTGAAAGCTTGGCAAAAAATACATAATATATTGAGCTCTGAGCTTCCCAGCAGTCAAGGCAAAAAGGGAAACATCTGCAGGCATACACTTGTCCAATTAAATGAAGGCCACAAATACAAGGAGAGAAAACCTCTCTTGAAACAGAATCAGGAGGAAGATGCCTCCATGTGTTTTGTGGAAGAGAATAGAGAATTGTCCAAGTGTGAATCTTCCCACAGCCTTCCCTCGTGCAGAGCAAGAATTCCAGTTCTTTCCTGCATCTGGTGGGAATTTCCCAGAGCCCGGCTCCCCTGAGACCTCCCCGCAGGGTCATGCCTGGGCTGGCAGCCCTGGGTCAGTGCCCGGTTGATCTGGGTGGTCTTCTCTCCTCTTATCAGGAGTGCCAAGACCTACTTCTACCTGTTCTCTGTGCCATCTCGGATGCCCATCTACCCCAAGTGGGTGGGGGCAGACCACGCGGATGACCTCCAGTATGTCTTTGGGAAGCCCTTCGCCACCCCCTTGGGCTACCGGCCCCAAGACAGGACTATTTCCAAGGCCATGATCGCCTACTGGACCAACTTTGCCAGAACCGGGTAAGTCGGGGTGAGGTGGACACTCCTGCCCCCGGGTTCTGGCCCTGCCCCCTCACACTTCCCCTCGGTGGGTCTTGAGGTCCCGTCTGTGTGCAGATGGAGCTGAGCCCCAACATGGGGTGCCCGGCCAGGTCCCAGGCTCCAGGGAGGTGCCCTGGCCGTTGGGGCCAGCACCCAGGGCTGGCCGAGAAACTGGGCAGACTGGGCCACGGCCCCCAGCCTCTGATGAGCCCCCGCCCGGGCTTGCATCACCCACAGGGACCCCAACATGGGCCACTCGGCCGTGCCCACCCAGTGGAAACCCTACACCGCGGAGGACAGCAGCTACCTGGAGATCAACAAGAATATCGACGCCAACTCCATGAAGCAGCACCTGAGGCCCGAGGTCTTGCACTACTGGACCCTGACCTACCAGGCACTGCCCACTGTGACCGGCCAGGACCCCACCCCCGATCTCCCCCCTGAGGACTCCGAGGTCGCCCCCGAGGCCCCCCCTGAGGACTCCGAGGTCGCCCCCGAGGTCCCCCCTGAAGACTCCGAGGCCGCCCCCGAGCTCCCCTCTGAGGACTCCGAGGCCCGTCACATGCCCGTGGCCATTGGCTTCTAGTGCCCTTGGCCCAGAGGGCCTCCTCCCTCCCGGCCCCTCCTCAATAAAGCCTCACCTCTCCAGTCTGGCAGCTTCTTGCCCCACTCTCATCGGTTTGCAGTTCCCCCCGCCACGTGCTGACGGAATCTAGTTCGACCTTCAGATCCACAGGTTCCCAAGTGGTGGCCAAAGAAAGCCCTTAAGTCCAGCAGAAAACGTCCCCTCGTCCTCCAAAACTGTGGCAAGGCAGCTGCTGTCCTGGGCCGGGAAACGGTTGTTTTTAAAAGTGGGGGCAAAACATCAAACAGGCGAATTTAACTGTTTTCTAGGGAACAATTTGGGGGCATTAATCCCATTCACACGGTTGTGTGACCGTCACCGCTAACACACCCCAATCCCTCGAACAGACCCCACTGGACCGACTCAGGGGCCATCCCGTGCCCGCCAGCACCCACTATTTTACCCTCTGTCCGCACACGCTATTCCAGATCGCGAGCGTGTATGTGTGGAAGAATTGGGGTGTGGGCCTGAGGATCAGGGGGTGAGAGGATTCACCAGACACAGTGGGGAGCGAGTAGCCCCTGCCCGCTATTTCCTCAGTGGCATCTTGTGTTTCCAAGGCCCCTCCACGCGTCACAGCAGAGCTCCCTCTACTCTGCCTCATGCCCTTTGGGGCTCTCCCAAGGGGGGCCGCACCCAGCTCCCCCACTTCTCCCTCTGGCCTCATGGCCTCTGGCCCAGATGGGGAAACTGAGGCCCAGGGAGGGGCATGGCAGCAAGCCGCAGAGGACTCAGAGGCCCTGGCCTTCATGCCACCTCCACGCACTGACTGGCCGGTCCTCGGGGCCTCTCAGGGCGCGGGCCCAGCCAGCCGAGCCGTGGGCCGAGGGCGGAGAGGTGGGCTGGCCGGCTGCTGAGCCCCAGTGCCACGGGGTGTCTGCCCCAGGCAGGGTCACCCCCAGGGAGCCCCTCAGGACGGCGCTGCACAATCTGCCCCGGGGTCCCCTCGGTGCCACCCCGGACCTCTGGGTGAGCCGGCGCTGTTGGGGCCGCCACCAGGGGCACTCTGCTTCCCCTTCCCCATTTCCACCAAGTGGGGAGGGCCTCTCCCTGGAGCCCGAGGCGAGCGCGGCGGGGGGAGCCTGCCCCCGAGAGCGGCCTTGGGTGAGCCCGACTGGGCTTGGTTCGGCCAGGGCCAGGCCCAGCTGCAGTCCGCTCACTAAACGCGCTTCCTGGGTCCGGGGCTCACGGGGCTGCACCCGGGGTTTCCTCCCTTGGACACGGATCCCGCTGCCCTCACTCTTCCCACAGTCTCCTTCAGTGACCTCGCGTGGGGGTCGCCGGACCACACAGAAAGGCCTCAGGGCCCCCAGTGGCGGTTGGGGTGCAAGTGGCCCCCCCGAGGGCTGTGCGCCAGGAGCCCGCCCTTTCTGCTCCAGGGTGAACCCCAGGGCCCTCCGGAAACAGCTCCTCAGCGCTGCCCGGGGCTCCCACAGGCGGCCAGGTCCCCGCTGGCACCGCACCTGTGCTCCCGGAAGTGTCGGGAAGCCTGGCCAGAAGGAGCCCACGCCCCCCCCCCCCCCC
>PVIJ01003393.1:0-24437 GCA_004024925.1 Scalopus aquaticus
ACTCATCCCTCAAAGCGAAGGAAGTGAAAGACAAGATAAACAGATGGGATTACATCAAAATAAAAAGCTTCTGTACAGCAAAAGAGACATTAACCAAAACTAACAGACACCCTACCAACTGGGAAAAGATTTTTGCACACAATACATCTGATAAAGGACTGATAACAAAAATTTACAAGGAACTCACACAACTCAACAAGAATGGTTTCGCTTATAACAGGAACATAGGAGAATCAAATAAGAAAGAGACATCCAGCAAGGGAGGGGGAGGGAAAGGGCTCAAAATGGTGGAGAAAAGAGCACAAGGGACTATGGTGATGGTTCACAGGTGAATCGGTGATGGGTAATCTATGGGGAATACACAATAATGTAAAATATATGAATAAAAATTAAAAAAATGATAAAAAAAAGTTTTCTCTGCTCCCCCACAGTTTGGATCTGATTAAGTCTATGAAACTGGCATTGAAGATGGTGGCAATGATTTCTTTGCTATTTCTGTAGTCTATCTACTCTTCTCCCATTTATTAGGCTTCTCCAAGATTGGGGTTGTTTGATAAGGCAAAAACTTTTATTAACTCTTGCAGTTGTAATCTAGTATTAGTGTAGATTAGAGCAGGTAAGCAACATTTATTAATCACTTTAGGCCCCCTCTTCTTTGAGTCCCTAAATTTAGAGGTCTCCTAAATAAGTCTCCCACACAGACTTATTTGGAAGTCACCAGCTCAGGCAGGCAGACTCATGGACAGGTCCTTAATAAATGGATCTCTCCAATGTACCTTTAACAGTGTCGACTTATGCCTACAAGGAATAAATAACTTTAGTCAATCTCTGGAATTACAGATTTTGCTCACCTCTCTTTGTGACTTCTAACACAATTTCTGAGCAAGAAAATAAAAATAAGAAAGAATAGATTTTTAGAAACAAACTCAGACAAACTCTTGGAAAAGAAAGATTTGAATTTATATGGTGAAAATCGTATAATGGAGCACTGAAAATTGGCCCAGAACAGTAATCCTATGTGAATATCTTAGAAAAGTTATTGAACTTTTAATGAAATGAAAGACTTCTGACAAGCAAGCAAACAAACAAAGCCCATGTCACTTATAAGGGGAAAAAATATCAGGCTGATCATGGATTTTTTCACAGAGATATTTCAGGCTATTAACTGTAGATCAACATTAAGAAAATAATTAAGGGGGGAAAAAAAGGAACAATATGCTATATCCGGGCTTATTGTCCTCAAAATACATGGCTAAAGACACAGTTTTGAACGTGAGAAATCCCAGGATATACTGTTCTCCAGAGCCATCTGAGATGAACTATACAATATTAGCAGAGTGAGATATGACTGGGGAAACCGGGGCAGAAAGGCTCTCAATGAGAACTGAATATATGGAACTGTGGAACTGAGACTAAAACCATGTGTGAATAAGTGATAAAGTAGACCACAAATGTAATACAGTTGACAAAATAAAATGATGCCCCAACACAAAATGAAAAGGAAGTGGAGAAACAGGTATAAGTATAAGAAACTTCCTGAACAGATCCTTTTATCTATAACCAATAGTCAAAGGTCACACAGTGCTTGGCCTGTTTGTTCTCTGATTGAACTCTTGTCCATTTGCTCCTCTTGTCAGTGTCATAAGAAGGCTGATCATGGCAAGCTTGTTTCTCAGGCTCCTGTGCCTGCTGGCTTTTGTTGGGTTATATTGGAATACTGGAGGATGAGGGGAGAAGTATGTCACCAGCAGGTATATTTCCTCTGAACTCGGCATTCCCAATATTGGCCTCCACTATCTCCAGGTAACTCTGGTCTCCCAAATCGGTAACACCACCTCCTCCTGCCCACCTAAGGAAAGTAGTAGCTTTGTGCCATTACTAATTTCTGGTTTCTTAGTAGATCTACCACCTGTATCACCATTTTCTTGAATTAAAATCCCTCTCTTTTAAAGTTTTTAGCATAATTTTTATTTTCTTAAACTCCAACTGACATAAGAGCTGATAACTCAAGTAATAAAACTATAACCTTTAAAAAGAATAAAGAGTAATGGTATTAAGTATTATATCATTGTCCAAAACCAGCTTGTAGCAGAATGGGGAAGAAAAGAAAACATGAATTTTACCATTGCTTATGGTAGAAAACTAATGGGTAATTTCAAAAATAAACAGGGGGTTAAAAATATTATGTAAAGGAATCTACTAGAAAAAATATGAATATCCAAAATATCAAAAGGACAGCATATATAATAGAAAGCCAGGACAAACAAACAAAATATAATTATGTTGACTTAAAAAGGATTCTAAAAGTAAATCATAACATAAAACAATACAACAGGCCTAGGACTAAACATACCTTAGTCACACCAACAAATAAATACAAATGGGGTTAGTACTTTATGAGAAAAATATTTAATTTAAATTATAAAGCAAAACCTAATTCTATATACATGAGACAAAATTTTTAAAAAGTCAGAATATTGAAAATAAAATGGTGAATAAAGCAAATTCAGGGAAAATGCACAGAAATAAAGCAGGGACCACGATCTTTTATATAATTTGACATTCAGGGCAAAAAAAGTGATTATGCAAGAGCAACAAAAACACCTTATAATGATAAAGGGTGTGATTTGTAGAGATGATTTAACAGTTACAAGTAGCTAATCACCAAGTAACAAACCAATGCACTCAAAAAAATTGAAATTATAGGAGACAAAAGGGAAAAAAAAAACTGCACATGGTGGTTTCAGTCTGGTCTCTCTATGACAAATCAAGTGGGTAAATAAAATCAATCATGTAGAACTCATATGTTAAACTTGATAGCTCTGATTAATATATGCATCAAACTCTAGTCTCTACACATATTCTTATTTTTTAAGAATATTTGGGGCCTCCCCGGTGGCGCAGCGGTTGAGCGCTGCTCTGTGGAGCTGTCGGCAGCGGCGACGCGAGTTCGACGCCCGGCCGGGGAGAATCCCACATGGTGCGGCAGACCTCTCCTGCCTCGCCCGCTGCTCCCCTCAGCAGTGTATCTCTGATCTGCCTGTTCTGCTCCCCACTCTGTCTCTGGTGAACCCTCTCGCCGCCCCACGCCTCTGTCCTGTACCCCAGCTTGTATGCATAAAAAAAAAAGAATATTTAAGAGTGGGTAACTTATGGGGAACACTCAATAATGTAAAAATACGAATAACAAAAATAAATATCTATTATATTTAAAAAATGATAAAAATAAAAAAAATAAATTTCTTGCAAATAAAAAAAAGAATATTTAAGAATGGAGCATTCAGGAAAATTGATCACATTATTGTCACGAAGAAAATCTTGATAAAGTCTAAAAAATAGAAAAAGCATAAGCAATATTCTCTGATTACTATGCAAGAAAGTTGTAAAATAATTTTTTAAATCAAATAACACAATACCCCTTTTACCTATAAACTTTAAAAATTTGTATTAAAGAAATTTTACTTGTTTTAAAAAGCCCACAAAAAAAAAACTCACAACTCTTAGATTAAATAATTACAATGCTAAATGGCAGACCATTTAGAAAATGACAATAATAAAAAGAATATATTTCCTATATATTAGTATCTGTGAGCTACTGCTGAAACAACATTCAGAGAAAAATTCATATGCTTAAACATGTAATAAGGAAAAAAACAAATGAATCAAACATCTAGATGAAAACAAAGCAAACTGAAAGAAAGAAAATTAATCAAAGAAAAGCAGAACTTTTTATTGAAAGTAGCTTGTTGAAAGTAGAAAAATGGAGTTGTTAAGTAAGTTAGTTCAATCTTTGGGAGAAAAGCAAAGAAATAAATAAAACATTAGCTAACTTAATAGATTTAAAAAAGCAAAAATGCAAATACACAAACTAAAAAACATTAGGAAGAAAATAACTATAAAAATAAACTACAATGACCATAAGGAACTACTTTACTTAACCTCATGAAAGTATACTTCAATAGTATACTTTGAAAGTATACTTCATGAAAGTAAATTTGAAAACTCAGATGAAACATAATTTTTCTTAGGAAATATAATTGGGCACGACTGACCCCCACAAGAGAAAGAAAATAAAAATAGACCAATAAGAATGAAAGTTGTTGCAGAGTTTCCTCAAAAATACCAACTAACAGCAGTTCCTCAAACTGCTAAAAATGGAACTTCCATACAATTCAGTAATCCCACTTCTGGGAACCTACCCAAAGGACACAAAAACATTAATCCAAAAGGATACATGCACCCCTATGTTTATTGTAGCACTGTTCACAATAGCTAAGGTATGGAAACAACCCAGATGCCCAGAAATAGATGACTGGATCAAGAAGATGTGCTACATATATACAATGGAATACTATTCAGCATTTAAAAAAGATAAACACATGTAACTCACAGCAACATGGATGGAGCTAGAAGGGATCATGCTCAGCGAAATAAGCCAGAAAGAAAGAGAAAAACATCGAATAGTTTCACTTACAGCAGGAATATTGGGGAACCAAATAAGAGAGAGACATTCAGCGAGGGAGGAGTAGGATAAAGGTTCAAAACTGGGTAGAAAAGAGCACAAGGAACTATGGTGATGGTTCACGGGTGAATCAGTGGTGGGTAACCTATGGTTAATATGCAATAGTGTAAAAGATATAAATAACAATAAAAAAATAGTTTCACAAGAATATTTTAAGATCTTTAAAAAGCAAATAGAGTATTTAATTGCCCTTACATTGATCCAAAGCTTAGAAAAGAAGGGAGACTCTGGAATTATTTTATAAAATATAACCTTGCTTTTGCAACCTGAGATTGTATGTTTCAACAAAATAAAACTATGAATTTATTTCATTTATTAATGAAGAAATGCCAATAAATAACTTTTTCAAGAAATCACATATACAAAATGTTTGCGAGTGCACAAAATGTTTGCATTTCTAGAAAATGCAACCTGACACAAATTTCTGATTTGGAACAATATTCTTAAGTGAGCCCTGGATGTGCTTTCTGGACACCACCGATGGCCGTGCTTCTCTCCGAAATGCAGACCCAGCACCGGCCCTTGCGAAGACTGTTAGCACATTCTCTCACAGAGATTCCTCGCCAGGTAACACAAAGCCCCTTATTTCTTCCAAATGCCTCTTCTCAAATATTATCAGATTATTCCAGGCAGTTCCTGCACCTTCTGACAGAACTGGGCTATTCCTGGTTTCCATTCTCAGAAATTCCCTCTTCTGACAGGTTGCCTTCTCAGACAAAACAGATTTCTGCAGTGGGTGATAACAGTGTCCTGTCATACGCTTTGGGGTAACATAGCTGTGGATTTTTTTACTTTCAGGACAAATAAATGATCCAGGCATTTGGAGTACTGCGACCTGTTAAGAAGGACACTTGGGGGAGCTAGTCAGCACCAGGTATTCCTCGTCCTGCACAGCATGAGTGATTTTCTGTGGCTTCAGCCAGGAGCCTAATCTGTTACTGTTACTGTTTCTGTGGGAGGAGGACTGAGGATCTGGGTATTATGTGGTAATTTCTCCACAGGATAGTTGGGGTAGTGGTAGAATTTGCATATTCCTATGAGTACTTCATCTAAATTAGGACTGTCAAGTTCTTAGTACAGACTTGATTATCCAGTATTTCAGAGATTTCTCCCCTTTTCAACTGTACCTGGTTGAGTAAGTACTTGTGAGTAAGTATTCAATCTTTGCCAAGAAATACTGGTTAGTCCACAGCCCTCTCCCTGCCCTGCCCTGCCCTGCCCTGCCCTTGAAGAGAGTATGTCCCAGGGGCTCAGCAGGGAACCCAACACACAGAACTAGCAGGCAGGACCCTCTGGTAGAAGCCTCTTCATGCAGTTGATTTCAGGCAATATTTGTTCCCTGCTGGGTCCAATTCAACTTCTCACAAGTGCCTTCACTTCATAGCCTCAGGCCTGGGTGTGGACAAGTGTGAATGTCTGGATACTCACCAACAAAGGGTGTTTGGATTTATCAGGGTTTTGTTTTGGTTTGTTTTGCTATTCTGTTCATTTTTCTTCTCACTGGGGCTGTTTTGGGCCTTATCGCACAGTATACGGGCAGAGTTGGTTAAAGCAGGGTGGAGATGGGGGGAAGGATGTAATTTTTGAAAGAATTTTCAGGGAAAACAATTTTAGGTTTATTGACAGGAACAAGGTAAAAAGCAAAGAATTGGGAGGTTTTCGACCTTGTGTGATAAAGGATTTACTGTAACCTCTTAGAAGGAAGCTGCGGCAGGGCTGGAGGAAAGAAGGTGCACTTTAGGGCTCAGGGGCAGCCTCAGACCTGCGCAGCCCTTCTCTTGATGGCACACGTCTGCAGCCTCTGCCACTTTGAGTAGGAGGAAGACAAACAAATTAGAAAAGTAGGAGATCATCCTAGAAAGTCAATTTTTAAAATCTGGGCTAAGCATAAAAATTGAAGTTTTGATCCAATCAGAACACAGCACTATAGCGGGAGGCATATTCCATTTTTAACAACAGAAGAGTTGCTTTTTTTCTGAGATTTTGATGACTTGCATCAACTTTACAACAAAATCCAGAGACTTTGGGGTCAGTGGATACATATCATAAACATATTGTCTCCATCTCATCAACATGCTTGAGATAAAGAAATGTTCACCTGAACTTAAGTCATAAGAAAATACATAATTAGGCCTCCCTGAAGGCGCAACAGGTTAAGTCTGAGCACTATGAAGTTATGCACGAGTTCAATCCCCAGCCAGGGGGCTTCCCACATGGTGCAGCAGACCTCTCCTGACTCGCCTGCTGCTCCCCTCAGCAGTGTACTTCAGTAGATCTGCCTGTTCTGCTCCCTACTCTGTCTCTGGTGAATCTTCTCAGCACCCCACACCTCTGTCCCACACCCCAGTTCTTGTATGCAATAATAAATAAATCTTTTTTTAAAAAAGAAAGAAACTACATAACTAAAATTGATTTTATTGCAGTAAAACATCCAAAAGTTCAATTCACAAACACAGGGACTACCTGGCTTAGGATAAACTTTGTTCCCAAGAGAGAGATTTATGAAGGATCTTAGCATCCTTAGACAATGCTGGGGCTTCACATTCTCAGGGATATGGAAGCCCGACCAGTGGTCTAGAGTGGAAGCAAAAGTTCCAGACTCCAACCTGCCTAGGGCACAAGTTGAAGAAGAGGAGGCTGGTGTCAGATAACCTGTGGGTCAGAGGGAGGCCTCAAAGGTAGGACTCACATCCCTAGGATTGAACTGGAGTTCTCAACATGTTCCCGTGATAACTGTGGAATAATATGAATAAGGTACTCACTCTTTCTAAGCAATTGCAACAGTTAAAATTCATTGAAATCATCATAAGCAGAACAGAAAGACATTTAAATTTTTTTTTTTAGTTTTTGTGACGAAGAACTGGGGTGTAGGCCAGAATTGCAAGAAGATGAGAGGGTTCACCAGAGAAAGTGAGCAGAACAGGAAGATTTACTGAAATACACTGCTGAGGGAAGCAGCGGGCGAGACAGGAGAGGTCTGCTGTGCCATGTGGGTCAGCTCCGTGGCCAGGGATTGAACTCAGGCTTTAGTGGTGATAACACTGAAACTTAACCCCTAGGCCACCAGGGAGGCCTGGAGAACAGAAAGACTTCCACAGCAAATTGGAGAACTGTTCCCAGTGTAACACTTACTGCTGCTCGGCTAGCTACGCCACTCTTTATTCTTTGCCAAGAAAGCCCTAATTTTGTCCCATGTCCATGCATCTCTTCTATGATTCATGGATAAATAGCCTTGTTGTAAGCCCAGGCCTAGTAGTCCTATTCTGCTTGGCAATGATTTATTAAGGGATGTCCCTGAGCGCATTTCTGGGAGAGAAGCCTTCTGGAGAGGGAGAAGGGATTCTAAGAAATATTCTCCTGTTTATAAAGAGTCTTGAGTGAAGGAACAATCATTTTCTTCCACCCATGTTGCCATGTTTAGATGTGAGACTTGAACTTTCAGCCATCACCCTGAGAACACAGGTAAAGTACCCAGAATTTATGCTGAGGCTGGAAGAGCAGAAAGATGGAATGAACAGGCGCCCAATGGCAGCGCTGAGCCACTGAGTTCACACACCCTCCAGACCTCTTCTTATAATGAGTAATACGTTCCTGAATTATTTTCTACAGTTAAGTTGAGGTTTTCTGTTACTTGTATCCGAAAGCACCCTAAAAGATGCTATAGAAAGAGAGGGCGGGAGGGAGTTAGGGAGCAAGGGAGGGAGGGAGGGAGGGATGGATGGAGGGAGCGAAGGAGGAAGGGAGGGAGGGATCTTCAGCAGAAATGCTTTATAGGTAATGGTCTAAACTATTTACAGCAAATGTTTCTATTCAGTAATATGGAAAATTGAAACCCACCCACTGAACATGAATATCTCCCTCAGAATTACATTTCTGTAGAAATGGAATAAACTATATAAAAAAATTAATATCTTTGAAGAAGATATTGCTTCTCAATGGACCAAAAGCTATTCACTAGTCAAATTTGCACATAGCCTGTGGGGCAATATCAAGGCAGATCAAGAAGTCTTCCTGCTGAAGAAATAACAGAAAACTCCAACTTATTTCTTTGTAAGAGTCAAGGGACTTTAAGGGTCACAGTACATTCATAGTTTGTTTAAACATTATCTTTCTATTTATCAGATAATTATGAAACCCACATAAGGAAACTTCTAAAATCTTACAGATCCAGAGATACAGAAATGACCTTGCATGTCACCTAATCTAACTTCCCATTTGATGTTGAATATTTTAAAAGGCTACCTGGAACTACAGCAAGGTCTTCTGCCTGCCAACTTGATGCTCTTGTTCATTTCATTCACTGAAAACAAATACAAAAACAAAAAACCAAAGCAAATTTACAGCAAAAAGACCCTTTGTAGACCTCCCTGCCTGTTTTGGGGATGCGTTTAACAAACCTATGTAATTTTAACCACTAGTCACATGTAGTAGATGTAAATTGCATTTGCTAACTCAGGTGTTTGAAGTCATAGATGTTGCCATTAAAACTGTAATTTGCTGAGCAATTCTCAATTGAAGGATATGTCAAATTTCTTCTTTTTTAAAAAAAATATTTTATATATCTATTTTTTGCATTGAAGAACAGGGGTGTAGACCAGAGGTGCAGGGGGGTGAGAGGATTCACCAGAGACAAAGTGAGGAGAGATCAGGTAGATTGACTGAAATACACTGCTGAGGGGAGCAGCAGGCAAGACAGGAGAGGTCTGCTGTGCAATGTATGTGTTAGCTCCCTCACCAGGGATTGAGGGCTGGTAAGAACAGTGTATCGATGGAGGGTGTAGCAGGCATCTGATTTCTGAAAGTGGGGGAGTGAACTCGGCCTGCTATCTTCAGAATAGACAGAAAATTTCATGAGTCGTGTGGAAAGAAACTCAAGCCGTAGTGGTGAGAGCACTGAGACTTAACCTCTAGGCCACAAGGGAGGCCCCTATGTCAAATTTCAATTTGAGATTATTGAAAATAAAGACATATTTCTCCCATCCAACTTCATACCATGTTTGAATTCTATCCTCAGACCCCCCAACCAGTTAAAAGACCCCAAGTTAAGAAAGTATGAACTAAGATTTTTCTTTGCATTTCTTCTTTATTATATTTGCCCAAAGTTATAAATGTGCTTGATTGAAAGGGCAGAGGACTTAAAAAATAAAAAGTTCCAAGACAAATTAATGTTCTGCTTCAGTTGGGAGATTAAGTTTTCTAGTTGATTTGGATGCTGAGCAAACTCCTTCTCACCCTAAAGTGGGAAAGCCTGACTTCCCCCATTACCACTGCTACCAAAAGATAGAACTAAGACTTCTGGCTAAATGAGATGAATTAGTCATATATATTTATCGCTTACCCTGCAGAATTAAAAATATACAAAACCACACAAAGATTTTGGTAGAGAAGCTATTAGACAATGTAAGACGTGAACATACTTTTGAGAGCTAGTCAGGAAAAGTTGCTAATTAAGCAGAGTGAAAGAAGACAAATTTAATTAATAGTTTGTCTACAGTGCCACAACACTATTTCTTTCCACACGACTCATGAAATTTTCTGTCTATTCTGAAGATAGCCGGCCGAGTTCACTCCCCCACCTTCAGAAATCAGATGCCTGCTACACCCTCCATTGATACACTGTTCTTACCAGCCCAAATATCAACAGACCAGAAATCTATTCTTTGGAGGACATTAGAGAGAAAGATTGAGTCTTGGGTTTCAACAGAGGAATGATAAGTAAAATTCTTTTTTTAAAATAAATTATTAAAAAAAAATTAATTTGGGGGTTGCATTTTTACTTCTCCATATGCGCACGTGGCACCCACCCTCCAACAAATCATCAGCGCTAACACCCCGTATAACTCCCTCCTCCATCACCTCTTCCATGCCCCCGTTCCCTCTGGGAACCAGTGTATTCTTTCTCTAAGTCCAAGCTCCCTGGGTACTCCTGTGCCAGCACTGCTTAAGTGAAATTCCTTAAGTTGACTCCCTTCTTTGATAATTTGCTCCCAGAATACCAGCTGTCTCCCTGTAGCTCTCTGGAAAGGGGTGGGTGGGGATGGTGGGGGGCAAGAGATTGAGGACTTTTCTCCTAGTATATAAACATGCTGACATTTAACCATTCCTTCAATGAATAAGTATATGCAATAAAAAAATTACCTGTTCATCAAAAGGAATGCTCCTGAACTCATAATCCTCATCAGCACACACAGGCTCCCAAAGGACTTTTGAGTACCTTACTCTCCAATACGAATGGGCAGGTAAAGAGCACAATAGCATCTAGAAATGTCTCTAATATGAATTTTTTATGTCATACATATTATTTATCTGTCAAAGTGAGTTGTTAATCTTTTCAGTTTATAGATGAACAAACTGAAGCCCAAAGAAATCCAGCAACTTTCTTAAACTTAACAAGGCATTAAGGAGCCTCAGTCCAAGTATATTTTTTCCCCATAAAAACGCACAGATATTTAGGTGGAGCGGAAACTGCACAATTAACAAAACTTAAAATAGACTTATCCCTTGTTTTTCTTCTAGGATCAGAAAAAGAAATAACCAGAACTCCCGGCCCTAATTTCCAAATTTGCTCTCTAAATGGATTTGAGTAAACACCGAGGCCTAAAATAGATGTTGTGATAAATAGCTGTATATGGGAGAGTGGGGATACCCTCGCCTTATAAAATACTAATAAGTCCCTCCTTGCAATCCTGGGGGAGATGTTCCCAAAGCCCCCGTGGATGACCGAATCTAGAATAGTATCAAACACTATATTCTGTGTTTTTCCCTATATTTACATAATTCTGATCAAATTTAATTTATAATCACTGTAGAAATTAATAGAACTAATACCAATATAGAAAAATGATAACAAAATGTTGTAATAAAAGTTATGCGAACGTGGTCTCATTTTTTTCTCTCACGAAGCAGCTTGTCTTACACAACGCTGTGGGGGCATAGCACGCAGGAATGCATAGGGGAGGGCTGGGCTGGCTGGTATCGTGGCGTCACCCACCTCCTGCATCTCCGCAAACTGAGTGTGCAGACTGCACGCTGTCATTGCACTTCATCAGGCTGGCTTAGTACAAGTGCTGAGGGGTAAGAAAAGGGGAGTGCCGTCCAGAGCAGTCTCTTCTTCCCAATGGGGACCTGGCTTGAGTGGAGCACCCGTTTCTCCACGCGTTTCTCCTCAGTAAACAGTGTGTACCTCTGCAATGTTTCACTCTCCCCTCCCGGGGTCTCTGGCTGAGAAGAGGTCACTGTGTCCTTCCCTCATTGCAACCTCTAGGCTTTCTCCCCACCCGTCTCCTGCTCGTGAAGCATGAAGCCCCTCTGCGCCTCCTCTGTGCGGGTCTCTGATATGGAGGGGCTTTTTCTAGTTTTACCCTAAGCCACGGGACACTCTGGGAGCAATGTCTCTCTGGTTAAATGTTCCATGATCCTCTCGGGAATGAAGCGAGGAATTTCCGCTGCTGACAGCCTGGTCTGCACCTGGATTTGAAACCTTGTGTGCCGGAGTCCAAGGGTTGAAGTTTCCACTGAGTGTGCATGTTTGTGTGTGTAGTTTTATGATTTTATGACTTAGGAAACAGCCTATGTCAAGTCAGGATATAGCCTTTTATGAGAGTAAGAGGATATTTAAAGAAAATTAATGTCAAGTAAGAGACAAGGTTCTCAGCATCAATCTCAGGCCCAAGCTGGTCAGTCCCACCGACCATCACTGTCCTCTCTGGAGCAACCGAGAAGCTCATGCTGGCAGATGCTGCAAGGCAAATCCCAGAACTCTGCCCAGGCCACTCCCAGGTCCCAGGGGGCATATGGTTGCCCCCACCCCCACCCCCACCTACATTAGCTAACTTTTCAACAGATGATTCAGAGTTTCAGATGAAGCTCCTATAAAAACCCTGGGTCACTCAGAGACTGCAAATTGCTAACAGATGTCTATAGTCACATTCCTGCCAATGATAAAATTGAGAAATTAGACAACAGATTATTTTATTATCATGTAAGAAAAAAGAGCCAATTGAATGGTCACGTTTTTCAGGTACATGTGACATGAATTTTGAAATCTCCTTATAAAAGGCTGTTCTTTAATAGCTAAAAAGGTCTTGATTCTAAAACTCTTGTGTATCTCAATTTCATTCATTTGAAAACAGTAAAATAGTGCATGTTTATCTACTTTGATTACATATCAGGGCAGGGACACTTTCTATAAACTTTAAATATGTTACTGGTCATTCTAACATGATTTCCTTATTTTTTTCTTTTCTATAATCATATAGAACAAATTAGTAGATTTCACTAAAAGGTTTTGTGTGTGTGTATACAGATATGTGTGTGTGTGTGTGTGTATACACACACATATATGCAATCATTTTTGCTTTGTGGTTAGTGAGTGGGGCTTATTTACTAGGTACTTATTTATTAGCATGGTTAAATACTCCTAAAATTGTCAATAACCTTTTAAATTAATCAGCTGAACTTTATTAGGGCAAGTTTAATTTAGCAAATATACTGACCACATTGTCTTTTACTACATCAGAAAAATTTGTAATGAAGAACATTCTTCTGTATTATTATTTTTGCCAGGTACAGTAAATGCAAAAATCAAAAACCATGCATTCTCTGAGTCAGCTCCAAGTATAGGAATGTCAGGAAAATTGTAGTGAAATTCATATCCTCAATTTTTAACATTATATCTAAAGACAAAGAACAACATTGCAATTTTCAGACTACCAATAGAATTATACTTCCACTATGCTGTTCAAATGTACATATTTGCCAACTCCTATAATGTTGATGGGGTCTAGGAGAATCAGCCATTTCTTTGACTAGCTAATTCAGCCAGAAACCAGCAGGTCTGTAATACTTTTGTTTGGTTGCATGTGACCCTGAATCTCAGAAAATTGCAGAACAGCCTGGACCTGCCATAAATGAACTCTTTTCTCCCATGACTTTTTAATCCTGAAGTTCTTAGTGTTTTGATGCTCTTATGGATTTAATCATGCAGCTGGAGTCTCTCGGGACTAGACTTCTTGGATGAAAAGCTTTTCTAGATCTTTAAGCTGGTCACAGTGTAGACCATCCTTCAAATGCATGTTGCACAATTACCCCTTCATAAAGGGATGCATTTCAGTAACCGCAGCAAAGAGCAGGCACCTGTAATCAATAAACCAATTACTCAATCAATCAATTGATCTGTTTACCAAGCATCTGAAAAGGGCCCAAAACTTGCTCTCTAAATATCACTTCAAGACATAAAAAGATTTACAGAAACAAGAGTTGACAACATCACCCTAAAACAAAAAGAAACAACAGTATTTTCTGACAGTGCTCACAGACTAATTAAAACACACACACACACACACACACACACACACATAAATTAAGGCAACGTGTTGAAGAAATTCTAGAAAGGGAAAAATGTTCAGAGGAGAATGAGTGAACAGAGCATCAAAAGCAGCCACATTCTGGAAAAGGTAGAATAAGGGTTGAGATCTTTCCCTGTACCAGGGCAGAATGGGGAGGCTTCCCTGCTAACTTTGTCACTGCCTGGTCTCTCCAGCCCTCTTCTCATTCCTAGAGCTGCCCAGCCCCACATTTAGGCTGTTTCAGCTCTCCTCTGTGCTGCAGAGAAATAGAGTTCACATAACATCTGTATGTGAATGTTGGTGAAGAGACATCACAACTATGCTTTTCTAGGAACGGAGTTGATTATATTGGTACATCAACTTCAAAAGTTTCAATTCAACTGCTGTTGAGACTGTGTGACACTTAACTCCTTAGACAACTCAGGCACAGTGTTCTGGCATTGTCATCACTAAACACAGCCTGGAAATATGGACTGTCAGTTTCTCATTACTAAAACCGCATCCTGATGGCTGACCACCTGGCCTCATATGTGAGGGACTAGCTTTTAGAATGATTTGAAAGAGTGAAAAGGACAAATCATTTCCACTGTTAAATAAAAATAATAATATCACAATTTCATCATAATGTTTTCAAATTAGCTTCCATATGTCCAAATGAATTTAGTATAATAAAGAAGTGAGCATGGAAAACATTATCTGGCCTCTTAAAAACTGGATTTTATTTATCATTTTGAGTAGATCAAGTAGGTCAAATGATAACCATTTCTTTGAGCATCTCTTAAGTATGCCATAGAGAAAGTAATATAAGAGCTAGAGAAATAGTTCTAAAATTTCAGGAAAGTCACCTTAATGATGTCTACTTGCTCCTTTATACTTGAAAAGAAAGAAAACTTATCTTACTTTTCCTGTTAGAGAATATTTAGGAAAAGTCTTCTTCATATCCTAATCCTTCTTCATATACTAATGGAGTATCCTTGTCCTAATTGCCATGAACATTTTAAGATGTAATTGACTCTCTGTACCTGTAAGAAGGCAAATCTCACAGACAATAATTTTATTTTTACTTTTTGAAGGAGTCAGAGATTATTAGTTAATTCCACACATTCTTTTCCTTTCCAAAAGCTAGTTATTCATGGAAACAGGATATAATGGCTCATAGGGAATACTGAATATGTCAGCATGGAAAACTGTCCAGAAAAATGAGAGTTGTAATGGAAACAAGAGTTGAGCCCAAAGTAACATCCATATAAGGCAATTGTAAAACCATTAAAAAAAAAGAACTCATAATCTTTGGGGTGCTCTTTATGTAGCCTAAGCAAAAAGGGTCCTGAATTGTGACTTTATTTCTACATCAACATTTGACCAACTTGCAAGGGGAGAAGAATCAGAAGTACCTACCCCATCAAGAAAATAAAACCCAGAAGATAATAAAATGGGTAACCTCTATGATAATTGAATACCAAGATTCCTATATAGACAATGAAAAAGCTTTGACTCAGCAGACTTGTTATTTAATATGCACTCAGATTCTTACAAGAGATCTGCCAACCTGATCAGATGCCTGGCCTCTCCAGCTCTCTTCTCACTCCTAGAGCTGCCAGCCCCAACTCCAGGCTGCCCCAGCTCTTCTCTGTGCTTCCCAAAACTTAAAAACTTCATCATGTAAATCTTTAGCCAGTTTTTCCCTTGTGTGAACAAGGGAGAACCGAAGTAGCATTTAAGGGCTATGAGGTACTACATGGGATTCCCCCATCTCCATAATAAGCATCATTTTCCACTTTTATTCAAATTTGAGTTCCTTTAAACTTAACTCCGTTCAGTTCAGGCCCTGAAATTATGCATCAAAATCAATTTGTTACACAGATTTACATGTTCTGAGTTTTGATATAAGAAAGGAAACAATGACTGTGAATATTTCAACACTCAGTATCTGAGTTTGTTAGTTCTGTGTCAGATATGTCTAAAGATTTCCTCTGAGTGGCAGAATGTTGATTTTTCTTCGTGTGTTTAATTTCTTGATTTCACTAACAGCTTGGATTTTTAAAAGAGCTTTTGACTCATTCACATGTGATTGCCTGACATGAGCCCACACACCATTTGCTCACAAATATGTCAAAGACATAATAGTCCAAGAACCTGTCCTGAAAAACCTGGGCTTAGATTATCAGGAAGTTAAACTGTTCTCTGTAACATCTAGAAACTCCCTCATCTCTATGTATCAATGTCATGTCTTAACATGGAATTCTCCATTATTAACATGCAAATAGCTATGGCAAGACATGATGCTTGTATGGGGAACTCTGTGTTAATGTTATGGATTTTTTTTCTTTTTGAGTGCTAACTTACAGGGACTTAAAGGATGGATTAGTCCAAAGTCATCTGTGTTCCCTAAAGACTGTATTTTTCATCAGTTTTCAAAATTAATTTTCCAGTCATTTACATATCTATGTAATTTTGGGGTCACAGTTTTCTATCTCCGCATGTGCATGTGATTCGCTCCCTCTACCACACCTCCCATCTAATGCCCTAGCCCTTTCTCCTTTCCCCTCCCTCTCTTCTCTCCCCCTTATTCCCTTTAAGGACCAGTATATTTTTCCCAGAGTCTAAGAATTTTTTTCTGTGCTTTGCCAGAATTTACTTTTGTTATTTACATTCCACAGATAAGTGAAACTATCTGATATTTATCTTTCACTGTCTGACTTATTTCACTTAGCATAATCACCTCAAGTTTCACCCACTTTGCCCCCAAAGACAGTATTTCATCACTTTAGATAACTGAGTAATATTTCATGAGTATGTATTCCAAAATGTCTTTATCCAGTCATCTATCATTGGCCACTTAGTTTGTTTCTATCACTTGGCAATAGTGAATAGAGCTGCTATGAACACAGGAGTGCAAAAATTTTTCATATTAGTGTTTTCATATTTTTTTGGTAAATACCCACCAATGGCATTGCTAGCTCATATGGAATTTCCATTTTTATATTTTTAAGGTATCTCCATACCGTTTTCCATACAGGCTACAGCAAATTGTATTCTCACCAACAGTGGATGAGTGTCCTTTTTTTTCCACATGTCCACCATTTGTTTTCATTCTTTTTGATATAGGTCATTCTCACAGAGGCGAGATGATACCTCATGTGGTTTGGTTTGCATTCTCTTATAAGTGATGTCGAGCATTTTTCATGTGCCTGTAGGCCATTTGAGTGTCTTCTTTGGAAAAGTATCTATTTAGGCCATTTACCCAATTTTTGATTGGATTGCTTATATTTTTGTTCTTGAATTGTTTAAGTACTTTACATATTTTGGAAATTATCCTCTTGTGAGATGTGTGATGTGCAATATCTTCCCCCAGTCTGCATGCTGCCTTTTCCTTTTTGTGACCATTTCTTTTGCAGTACAAAAGACTTTTAGTTTGACGTAGTCACTTGTTTTTTCGCTTTTGCTTCTCTTGCTCTTGAGGTTGCGTTCCCAAATACATCCTTGCAGTTGATGCCCGGTAATGCATTCTCTATATTTTAAGAATTTTATGGTTCTAGGCCTTCAATCCAAATTTTTAATCCATTGGAATTATTTTTCTGTATGAAGTAAGGACCTAGTTTTCACAAGCTCACCTCACTCAGTCACACAAAAACCGTCTGAGTTGTGCTGGTACCCCACTGACAAATGAGTCACCGAGCTGCGATTCATCCACAACCATACAATAGAACCTGGACACAAACCCAGGTCCAAATCCCACACTCTCGGTTCTAAGAGTCACTGTTTGAAGATCAGTCACAGATTAAAGTCACTGATTAAAGTCATTGATTAAAGATCAGTCATTTCTTTTAAGTTCCCCTCCCCCATATGTAGACTAGTAATAAAAACCATAGTGCCTCATATTTACTGATTGTCTCTCACCTAAATCTATATCCTTATGAAATAATCATGGGCCTATGACTTAGATATATTATGACATAAATGCTATGATGTAACATCTTAATCTTCCGGAATTTTCTCTTTTCATGGGGTAAATATTAACTGATGGGCCAGTGACATTAAAACTTAATGTTTTGTGAGACAACCACTTCTGATAAAAAGCTGTCCTGGTACTTGGTAGACTCCATGGGAAGGCACTTGGGGTGAGGGGCCACCCTAAGGAGGAGGTGAATGAAGAGACAGTGCTCATTAGATGAGGATGCTCTTACCTTCCTGGGTTTGAGCCACACTTCAATTAGCAGAGCTTTTATGGGAGTCACAGAAGCATAATTAACCTTCTGACCAGAGGACGTGCTCAGAAGTGAGTTCTTTCTGCATACTCACTTCCTCTGTGGGCAACTGGCTTTATCCCTTAATACCAAAAGTGAAATGGAATATGTAAAACCGAAACCAAATCACTGACACCAGATGTGATGCCAAATGCTCAGAATTACCGAAACAGCTGAATCAGGGCTTCCAGCCACACATTTTCGGCTTCTAGTCCTGGAAAATGACCCTGTGGGGGTCACTGGAGCTACAGCTGCTGCTGTCACCTGGAAGCTCAGTTCTGGGAGCCCTGCCTTCTGGGGTCTGCCAGGTCAGTGGCTCTCTAGGATTGTGACCCCCACAGAGCCCCCTTTCACCTGCTCTTTTATTTGGTTTTCTGATTAACAGCTTTGACACCCAGTCCAGGGAAAAGTGCCCCTTCTACTTTCTTCTCTTTCTGTTTTCCTAAGAGGTTAGATCCACCCACTAATCATTATACAGTCTTACCAAGATATTAATGAAGAGGCAAAGAAGTCTCCTGAAGTGTTGTCAAATGTCTACTGTTTAGAAATATAATTGTGTCTTCCATACACGCTCCTCCATTTTTGACCAGTACTGTAAATACAATAGAGTGGGAACTTTGTTTTCATTCTGCAAAGCTGCCTCTCTATGCCATACACAAAAACCCTAATCATGTGGATTGGGTTCTCATCCCCATCTTCCAGGCACACAGTAAGTGGCATTGGAGAGAGTTTAACAGAACAGTCTAAGTAAGTATTTGTATATAATGAAATTCACCCTTTATTTGTTCTCACTGGCTGCAAGATGGTTTTGCATTTAACAGAATTCTAATGCCATAACACTTCATTTTAATTATGGCCAATGGCAGCTGGCATCCAAATTCACAAAACAAACATTTTGTTAATGATATGCAATTCACAAAAATGTATTCATTACTCAGTAGTCAATTGGTTTGGCCTTGTCTTAATTAAACTTAAAGAAGGCAGTAAAAAATATCCAGTTTTCATGGTCTCTTATCTTTTGCTATTTCCTAGATCTTGAAAGCCCCAAGATTCATAAAACTCCATTGAACGCATGGAACCTGATATTCTGACTCTTTTACCAATGTGTGACATAAACGAGCTCTTAAACTTACATCAAAGTCATTTGGAATAAAATCAGTCTATAACAGGATACTTATAGGTGGAAAGAAAATTTTTAAATTTCATCTGTTTGTTAAGAAAATTTGTTAAACAAATTTGTTAAGCAAATTTGTAAAACAAATTCAAACAGTGACAAATACAGAAGCAAATGTGTAGTGTATTAGTAGGTAATAAAAGTGATGAAGAGACATAAATTAGGATAAGGGAATAGAGAGTGTTGACCTGAAGGTGGAGTTTGCTAATTTATGCTAATTGATCAGAATGCCTGACAGAAGGAGGACATTGAGGAGCACTCTTAAGGAGAAGGAAAATTGTACAGAGAAATGCTGCTCTCTGTGGAGCAGTGTTTGGAACAAAAGGACAATGATGGGAGTCCTAACATTTCCCCAAGAAAACGCTTGGCATGCTTGAGAAAGAGAGCAGAGGTCACATGGTAGATGGAGTCATATTAGAAAAGGGAAACTCAGAAGATGTGGTCAAAAAGAGACCAAGGGTCAAATACACAGGACGGCAGCCAGCAGAAGGACTTGAGTTAATGCTTGAGCTGCATGAGAAAATAACAGCTGTGCTACAAACAGATTACTGGAGGCCAGGACAGAAGCAGCAAAATCAGTCAGGAGGTGGATTAGTCTGATTGGGCTGCCATCACAAAATACTACAGATGTGGGACTCAAACAACAAAAAATTATTTTCTCAGAGTTCTGTAGCCTGCAAGTCCAAGATCAAGCTATTGACAGTTTTGGTTTCTGTTGAGGTCTCCCTTATTTGGCTTGCAGAGGGCTGCCTTCTTGCTCTGTGACCTCGTGTGGCCTTTCTCCTGTGTGAACACATCCCTGGAGTCTCTACTTACAAGGACACCTAATCATGTTGGATTGGGTCCCCATCCTTATGACCTCTTTTAAACTTAATTTAATCATCTATTTATAGATTGTATTTATAAATACAGTTACAGTAGAGGTTAGGGCTTTAACAAATGAATTTTTGGAGGGTACAGAAGTGACTGAAATAATTCCAACAATAGATGACTGTGCTTGGATCGTGGTCATACCAGTGGAGATGGTGAGATGAAGCCATCTAGACTTCAGAAAGTGACTGGAAGAAAGGTCTGCTACACCTTTTTCTAAAGGTTAAGATAGATGGGATCATGTTTGCATCAGTTTTCATGAGTGTCAAGAATGAATGGAGGGTGACAGTAAATTGAAAATACTGGAAAGAGAACAGAGAAAGGCCTAGGGGGCTGGCTATGTTTCTTTTTGAACCTCTTTAGTTCTTTGCTTTTTAGAATAAGTTTTTGAAATGAAAAATATAATTTAAACAAAGATTTTATTAGCTTTTTATTGAACTTAACATATTTTCTGTGAAGTATGGAGATCTTTTTCTTTTCTGCCCTTGCCAGCTAATATTTTCCCACCTGTCCTCTAGGTGATAGGTATTACTCTACTGATGCTAGTGTTTACCATTTCTTTACTTTTTAACATCCTTCTTTATTTTTTCACAATATAGGATTTCTCCCCACAGGTGTGGTCACCATAGTTTTCCCATCACCCAAGCGCCCACAGCCCTCCACCACACTCCACCTCACTCTCCTCCCACTCTGTTGTCTACTCTCCCCTACTCTGCCTCCTGCCCCTCTCTCCTGAGAGTCTCAAATCTATGGTATGCTTTCAAGGTCATTATTACAGTTTGTCTTTGTCTGATCCTTTGTCTAGTTTCTCTAGATTACACATATAAGTGAAACCATCCCATATTTATCTTTCTCTTTCTGGCTTACTTCACTTAGAATAATCCCTTCCAGCTCCATCCATGTTGCTGCTAATGGCATGAGTGTATCTTTTTTAATAGCTGAGTAGTTAGTATTCTATTGTATTCACATCTTCTTGATCCACTCATTTGTTCTGGGGATGTTTCCATATCTTGGCTATTGTATTGATAAATAGAGTTGCTATAAACATAGGAGAGCAAGTTACCTGCAGAATTGGTGTTTTTGTGCTCTTTGGATAGATATGTAGGAGAGGACTTGCTGGGTGATATGGTAAATACGTTTTCAGTCTTTTGAGGAACTGTCACACTTCTTTCCATAGAAGCTGGACAAGTCTATATTCCCACCAATAGTGTAATAGGGTTCCTTTTTCACCACACCTTCACCAGCACTTGCTTTTTTTAAAAAAATATGATCATACTCAGGGATGCACTGGAACTGGTTCATACTGTCTCAGAAGAAATTTTGCAAACTGAGTGCTAAACACAGACATTACTAAAAGTTAATTTATATAAATTTCAATGAATTCCAAAAAAAATGAAGAGGAAGGAACACTTCCAAATTCATTTTATAAGGTCAGATTATCCTGACAAAAGTTGAACAAATTATAAGAAAACTATAGACCAATATTCCTGATGCATATGGATACAAAAATTCTTAACAATATACTAGCACACAGGGTTCAACAGCATTTTAAAAGGACTGATTACATATCATGACCAAATGCAATTTATCGCTGAATTGCAGGGATGTTTCAATACATAAAGATCAGTTGATGTGATGCAACAGAACAAGAGAACAAACAAACATGTGATCGTGTAAATTAACTGATGCAAAACAAGTCCTAGACAAAACTCAACACTCTTTTTAGACAAATACATTTGATAAACTAGAAGTAGAAATAGCTATCTCAACATAATGAAGACCATTTATGAAAAGGCAACAGTAAATATCATACTCAGTGGAGAAATAATGAAAGTTTTTCCTATACTATCAAGAACAACACATAGATGCTTATTTCACTACCTCCATTTACAGAACGCTGGAAGACTTTACCAGCGGACTTAGCAAGTAGAAAACAATAAAAGCATATGATAAAGAAATGAGACAGTAAAATTATCTCTTTTCATGGAAAACCTGATCTTATATATATATAGAAAAATACTAAAGGTTATACACACACTCACGATCTATTAGAACTAATAAACAAATTCAGCAAAATTGCAGGATACAAACTTGAAACACAAAGTCAGTTGTTTCTAAACACTAACAATGAATAACACAAAATGAAAATTAAGAAAACAATCTGATTTCCAAACCCATCAATTAATAATATACATAAAATGCATCAAAGAATAATATACATAAGAATAAACTTACTCAAGAGGGTGAACTTATACACTGAAAATCGTAATATTTTGCTGAAAGAAACTTAAAAAGACACAAATGAATGGAAAGATATTCTGTGTTCATAGATTGGAAAATTCACTATTGTTAATATGTCAATTCTACCCAAAACAACATAAATATCTAATACAATCTCTATCAAAATTCCAATGACTTTTTTTCATAAATAGAAAAATCACTCCTAACAGTCAAGCTCAAAGGAAACTGTGGAGGCAAACTAAAATAAGTAAAACAAAGTTGGAGATTTCCCTTTCTGATTTCAAAACTTATTAGAAAACAAAAGTAATTAAAATAGTGCAGTATTGGCATGCATGCAGACAATAAACTAATAGAATAAAATAGAACACTCAAAATCTTACATTTTTGGCTCAGTAACCTTTGATAAGTGTTTCCAAGTCCATTCAATGGAGGAAAGCGCATCTGTTCAATATATGGACTTGGGAAAAGTGGTTATCCACATGCAAAAAATTAAGTTGGACCCTATAAAAATATCTAAAAATTAACTAAAAAATGGATCAAAGACCTTAACCTAAGACTTAAATTATTAAACTCAGAAGAAAATACATTATGAAATGAACTTGTCAATGATTTCTTGGATATTTCCCAAACTCACAAGTAAAAATAGACAAGTGAAAATAGATAAATTGGAATACAACAAAATATACTCTATCAAAGGACACATTTAATAGAGTGAAAAGGTAACCAAGTGTTGGGTGAAAGTATTTGCATGTCATATATATGACAAGGAATTAGTGTCCAGAATATATGAAGAACTCCTACAACTCAACAACAACAAATCCAATAATCCAATTCAAAAATGGGCCAAAGATTTGAATAGACATTTCTGCAAAGAAGATATACAAATGAGCAATAAGTACATGAAAAGATGCTTAATGTCACAAATGATTAGGAAAATGTACATCAAAACCACGAAGAAATTTTACTTCATACACATTAGGTTGTCTATTATCCCCAAAACAGAAAATAATGAGAACTGGAGAAATTGGAGCTTTGCACAATTATGGGGAATGTAAAATGTTGGGGTCATTGTGGAAAACAGGAAGACAGCACCTCTAAAAATTTAGAAGATAATTACTACACGAGTTAGCATTTTCACTTCTGGGTACATATCCAAAATAATTGAATGCAAGAACTTTAGAATGTCTTTGAAACATATCTTATACCTATGTTCACAGCAAGGATTGAAAGCAGGGTCTTGAGATATTTTAAATTTATGTTCATAGCAGCATTATTCATAAAATACAAAAGGTGGAAGCTATCAATTATCCATCCATGGATGAATGGACAAATAAGATTTTGGAAGTTCCATAGAGTGGAATATTCATCAGCATTAAAAAGGAAGAAAACTTTGACACAATGATGAAACTTGAGGACATTGTGCCAAGTGAAATAAGAAATATAAAAAATTAAGTCTTTTTATGATTTCTTACAGTGGAATACTGTATGATTCCACTTATCTGAGATATCTAAAGAAGTCTTATATATACAAAAAGTACAATGACCATTGCCAGGGACTGGAGGGCAGGGAAATGGAGTTGTTTGCTGGGTACAGAATTTCAGTTTTGCAAGATGAAAAAGTTCTGGAGTTGCTTGCACACCATTGTGAATACGCTACTAAATTGTACACTTAAAAATGGTTAAGATGGTAAATTTCTGCTGTTTTTGTCATCATTTTAAAAATTCAATTAAATACTTAATAAACAAGACAATAAATACTCAAAAATCATCACTTCCTAATTCTTTTATTACATATTTTATTGTCCATGCTCTTGAGTCTATCTTTATTTCTTGTATTCATATGGAAGAAATCATATGTAATAGCACGCTACTGTACATCTATGTACTATGGAAAGCTGTATGGCGATTCCTCAAATTGCTAAACATGGAGCTCCCATACGACCCAGCAATCCCACTTTTGGGAATTTACCCAAAGGACACAAAAACACTAATCCGAAAGGATACATGCACCCGTATGTTCATTGCGGCACTATTCC